>BJBW01008659.1:3326-37167 GCA_004320125.1 Scolopax mira
TCCCTGCCCAGGGCAGGGGGTGGCACTGGGGGGGGTTTACGGTCCCTCCCAACCCAACCCATTCCATGACTCTGACAAAATGCAGTTCTTCCATGGCACACAGCCGATCTGGAAATTTTTGACCTGCAAAAAGAGCAGTGTTGCACAAGCTGTGAAAGGCACTGCACGATGCTACTGCCAACAAGAGGTGAGAAGGCCAGCAGCTCATCGAGGACTCTAGGAGAAAAGGTGATGAGGGAAATGTGGGACCACCTCAAAAGAAAAATCATTATCAATATTTACCAGTATTTTACTAGTCTCTATCCTGTTGTTAACAAAATAAAATGCCACTCCACTGGGCACGCCAGTGTTACTCCTGAGGATTCAGCCCCCTAACAGCCTGGTCTGGGTGACAGGGATGGGGCTGTGGTGACGTTCAGGACTTGTGGAGACCCCAGGGACTGAGTGCATGGCATCAGGACCCCAGTTGCAGGAGGTGGCCATGACAAAAGGGCACCCATCAGTAATCACCAGGGGCCACCCTACAGGTTTGTACTGTCCCTTGTTCCACTGCTTCTGCCAGGTCTTAGCAATAGTGGGAGAAGTGATTTCGTAGGAGGTTTTGGAGAACAGGCATCATGTGTTTTCTGTTATGCCAAGAAAACCTTATAGCAGAAATATATACAGCTGCTGCATGATCAACTGCTCCATAAATACGTTATCAAGGCTGGGTACGGCCGACCTGAAAGTCTTGGCAGTAATTGCTTGTTTCTCTCTAATAATTGCACATGAGGCAACAAGGAACCTGAGCCAAGATCCTGCCCTGACGGCCAAGGGACCTGCACAACGACAGGGACAGGCTTCTGCTGGCGCCTGCTCACCCCTGGATGGGGTAAACCCATCCTGGAGCCAGCTCATCCCTGTGGGGCAGAGCCGAGCTCCTCCCACCCAGCCATCCGACCCTGGGCTGATGCCTCCTGAGCCATGGGGCATCTCTTCTTCCACCAACAGTCCCTGGGCTGATGCCTCCTGAGCCATGGGGCATGGCTGTTGTAACCACCCCACCGTCCTGCCCCGTTCTGGCAGGGCCAGGTGCCACCCTGTGTTGGAGGTGACGGGAACTGCCACCTGCGCTCGCCTTCCCCAGAGACCCACAAAGCACACGGCTCCACAGGAGCTCTCGCACATGGATGTGTATTTTAATAAAAATAATTCTGTCAATATACAGCAGAACGTCAATTTCTTTACCATATTTCCAGTATATTTTCATAGGCTTTTTTTTTTTTTTTTTCTCAGTTAAAATCCCCCCCTCCCCTTTTGGAAGTTTTCATGCGAAGCGTCAGATAACTTAAATTCACAAATACTAAGCTGAGACTGAACCAATGTGCACGATTTGTGTAACGTCCATTTTAGCCAATGTTGTACCAAAGAGAACCCCCCCCCCCGGCCTTGTCCAAAACGCGGAGGGGCAGGGGGACCTCTGCTCTCCTGCAGCCCCCATGGTGGCCGTTCCTCCAGGGCTGATGGGGAACCTGCAAAGACCTCGCACCCCAGGCTCTGGCTGAGCGTTTCATACCTGAGTTTTGGGCAACCAGCAGAGGAGAGTCAGCTGGGTGGTGGGCAGGTCCTGGGGCTCGCACCACCCAACACGTCACGTGCAAGAGCTTCAGGTGCTGGCAGCCTCCTCCTCCTGCCCCCACCGGCCGGAGAGCCGTGAAGAGCACGCACAGGTAGGACCGAGGGAGACAATGCCCATCAAATGCCTGTGCAGAGTCCTTGGTCTGGAAGAGTCACCACACTTGTCCTTTGAAAATTTTCTTTTAAATTTTTGTTATCCCCAAAGCTGCTACTGCTGCTTCTCCTTTCTCCCGAGTCAGAGCTTGTGAGAAGCCCAGCCTGCAAACCCCTCTGTGGTCCCTCCCGGAGAAGGGATGGAGCTGAAGCCCTCCCGAGTGCGGGGGTCAGAGCATGAGCCCAGACCCAAGTGAAGCGACCAGAGAAAAGGCATCTGCCTGGCCAGAGGAAGCTCAACAAGGAGCACAGAGGCCTACATGGCCTCCAGGAATGTGTCTGCAGCGATGTGAGTATAAATCCCACACGGGACCTGGCTCCCTGCAAGAGTTAAGCCTCCCTCTTGGAAATGAAAGAGCTGGCAGGAGATGTGCTCCTCAAGCCTGGATGAACCCTTGGCTTGCCCCGTGCTGCTACAGCTCAAGGCTGTATCTGAGCTCTGGTGTGGGACGCAGGGAGAGGGACAGACATGCTACGTTTGCTCATCCATCACCTGACACCTCTTGTTGCAGGGATGAGTGGTGGAGAGCAGCTTGTGCTTCCTCTGGAAGAGGTCTCCAGGCTCTCAACCACTCCCTTTTCCTCCCCAAACCTGCTGGAGCTCCCACAACACTCACCCCACCAACACTTCCTCCAGCTCTCTGATCTAGACAGCAGATGGGACATGGCTCACAGCCAGCTTTTGGCTCTTAGTAAGAGCTGCTGGACTACAGTTCCCTCCATTGCTCATTCTTCTGGGGCTAAAGGGTCCCAGCAGCACACAGACCATGTCCTCTGGCATGTCCCCCTCCAGCCCTTTTGCAGAAATACCTAGGGATGGTGATGTACAGCTGCAGACACAGCTCTACAGGAGATCTCCTCCCCCCTGGATCCACCACTCAGGCTGCTCTAACACGACAGGGTTGAGGAAGTTGCTCCTTCTGCAACGGGGACTCCCAGGTGGACCAGGACCACCTTGCCAAGGAACGTGTTCCTTCTCCCATACTGTGACTGGTTCCACAGGGTCTCACCGTGCCCAGGACTGAAGCGTGATGGCCCACAGTGCTTCTTCATGGAAGGAACTTCCCCATACCATGGTTCACCTTCTCAATCAACCCCATGATGGCAGAAGGAACTCTGAAACTTACACCTAAGCGACACATGAGCAGTAAGAGAGACTGGTACCAAAACAGAGCAGTATCACAGTAACCCACCAAGAAGTAGACAGTTCATCATCCCTGATGCCTAAGGAAGTTACAGCAGCTCTGCCTGTACCAGTTGCTCAAGGGAGCCTCAAGAACAAAGCTATCAAAGAATGGTAAAGATGCCTTAATAAGACCATGTGAAAAATAAGCTTGAGGTGTCACTGGAAGAAACCAGAAGGAAGAAGGAAGCAGGTGTGAAAATCCTGGGTGTACACAACCACAAGGAATGATACTCCTGAAGAGGGCCGTTCTCCACACCAGTCACAGCTGCATCTCCTGGGGCTCACCACACACCTTCCATGTGTCCCAAAGCAATGGGGGGCTGGAGGGGAGGGAGAGCAGCCACTGGACAACCTCCCTCCAACAGCTGGATGCCACATTCCCGGTGCTTCACTCGGGAGGTCTCTCTCCATCAATTCCAATTGAGGCCACAAGCGAAGCCTCAATTTCTAACCAGACTCCAAAAGAATGGCAGAAATGCTACAGCCAGGCCAGATGTGGGCTGACAGGATCCTGTACGGTGACAAAAAGGGATCATCCCACGCAGATCTGCCCCGTTAGGCCAGTGCAGCAGAAGCAAGCCCAGGAGGAGCAGATGGAGTTGCCATGTCCATGCTCTACAAATGCATTGCTGGCACGGGTGACAGAGCTGACCTTGGTCTCAAAGCAGCTCCCACAGCATCAAGCACTGCAGACACCACTTCTGGTGGTCACGCAGGTGGGAGAACACTGGGGACTGGGGGAAATAAAGAAACAAGAAGAGAGACCTGGTAGCTCTAAGTTTTTCCAAGGCTCCAAGCGTGCACCTAAGGATGCATGGGAAATAGCCTGCTGCCCTCCATGCTCACAGAAGACCTTGACTTGGAGCTCACTGAACCCTGTATGTCTTCAGTCAGCTTTTGCTAAACACCTTCTAGGACAGGATTGTGAAGCAGCAACAGGAATCATCTGGAACAAGAGGAACCAAAAGGAACAAGACTTTGCTCCCTGGTACAGGAGAGATGTTCACAAACTGCACTGTATCCAGCAGAGGCCACTAAGGTGGTCAGAAGCTGGAGTACAAAGTGTAGGAAGTGGATACAGCTCCCAGAAACACTCATCCCAGCTATTCCAATGCTTCCAACTCCCAAGTCCAAAGTTCACATTTTTTAATGTGGTTGGACTCGATGATCTCAAAGGTCCCTTCCAACCACTAAGATTCTGTGATTCTCCCACGTTACTGTCCATGTGACTGCTCTCACTCACCGCTTGCAGGGACAGGACGAGACCTTGTCCATGGGGAAAAAAGCCTGGTGATGGAATTCAGCTCCATGAAGCTCTCTCTGCAGGACTTAAGGACACTTTAACCAAGTCTCTAGGTCTGGAGTTCCCAAAGTGCTGTTCTCAAGGGGCACTGGACTGAAAACCAAAGCCCACAATGTCCAGTTCACCACCCTTGAAAGCAGGTTTCTACCAAGTCCCTGTGAAATGTTACCCTTCTGAGAAGCCCTTGCTGCTCTGTCAAGTCTGAGGAAGGCAGGAGGTGTCCAGAGTACATAGCTGGAGGGTACCTCTTGTCACCTCTTTGATGGTGACACTAGGCTGAGCAGTTGAGAGCTCAGACCCTGTGGTTGTATAGACACAGCAGAGCTGGAAAGAGGTTTAGCTGTTACAGCTGCAGCATTCCAGAGGTCCTGGGCAGGACGCCACAGCTGGAAAGCCTCTCCTGGGGCTGCACAGTGAGAAACGTTGCCTGGGAGCAGTGTTGGCCGTGGTTTGGAAAACCTTCTCAGATGTGAAGGCAGCCCAGCAGAGAGCAGCCCACGTCAGCCTCGTGTGACAGAAGCCCTGTATCCAGTGCTATCAGGGGCCACAGCTGAGACCTCGTCACCCTCACCAAGAAGTGAGAAGCCATCAGTTTCTACACAATCGTTTCCACTGAAGGACTCCTGGCAGAAGTGACACTGCACGGGACTGCCCAGGTGAAGCAGGGTCTCAGTTTGGGCTGTTCTTAGCTCATCTGTTTCTGAGCAAAGCACGAGGCAAATCACTCTTATGAAAGTGATTTTTAAATTGCACGAAGCCTCTGGTTAGATGTAGCACCATGTTCAAAGTTAAAGACTCAAATTTAGTTCTGTTCATTTTTTTAAATGACTGCGACAATTCAAATCAAGTCTCACCTGACACGAACCATCTAAAAGGAACACTCAAAGACCAAGAGGCTTTGACCAATAACCTGGGAAATCCGTGTCAGAAATCTCATCTAGGAATCAGGCTGAAGTCCATACCTCCTCCACACACTGCAAACACATTTCTCTTGCCCACACTGAGTCATGACCACATTGCTCAGAACCTGAGCAGAACCTGCAGAAACCACTAGTGAAACAGGTATGGGACAGACGTGTCACAGCACAAAAGCCTTTGCACTCCCCCAAAAAACAGAAGCAGAGCACCAGGTACAAGAGCTGACAAGTGCAAAAAGTGCAAAGCACCACTGGTGGTCTACAAGGATCTACCGCCACGATGTGATGCATGTTGTCGGGCAGGAAGAGTGACTCAGCTCTGCCACACGCAATTAATTAATCATCATTAAGAGTGTGGCCTCTCAGCGGTAACCTTGACACAAGAGCAAGATGGTTTCTACCAGAGGGACAGTCTCCATGAGCAACTAGAGAAACTACCCCATCACGCATTTCTTGGCACCAGAATAAGCAGGTATCTAGGAGCATTTCTTCAGGGTTTTGTAGCAAAAGGGTAACCAAAACAAAAAAGAAATGCTCCAGGACAGTCAGCACAGCTTTGCTGAGAGACCAAGCGGGGCCCCAGTACGACAGATGACAAAGAGACTTGGCTTAAAGGAATCACAAAGAGAAGGAACAAAGAAAACTCAGGAAGAGCTAAGGATGGTGTTTCTACAAAGAGGAATGACAGGTCCGACTACAGACCACAGCAGTGGTGACCAACAGCAGAGGAGATCACCAAATGTGAAAGGCAAAGCCAGGTACCAGAGTATTTCCAGCCCAAGTACCCACCACCAGCCCAGCAGAGTGCCAGAAGCCTGGGGGTAAGAAATGGAGAGCCTGCAGGAGAATCTCCCACCAGGACCAGTCCTGCGGGTCCAGCAGCAGCATTGGGTATGACGGGTCAGGCTTGGCTCAACAGGTCCAGCATCAGAGGCTTCAAAAAGGAAGTTTAGCTAAAATGTTAAAATTTAAATTTTTAACACTTTTGACGCTTTTTTTTTAACATTGAGTTAAAGTGTCTCTGCGATCACAGCGAGGTAAGGACTGTGGCCTGGGGTAATACCCATCCCCAGGACCAGAAGTGAAAAATCATCTCTGGGGCTTTCAGGCACGAGCTGTTCCCCAGAACTGAAACACAAGCCCCAGATTTGCAAGTTAAATTCTTCTGCTTAGTGCAGACCTTCTGCCGAGAGGAAAGGATTCAGTACACAGAGCTCCCCCTGCTTTTTTCAACTAAACTAATAAAAGTATCTCCTCCATCTCTAAACCTCGTGTTGCTCCTTTGGGCCCCCCGGTTCTGGCACTGTCACCACACGTTGTTCACCTTCACTGAGAGGCAGGGACAGGCGTTCCCAGCCTCCTCCAAAACCAACTGCACGTTCACTGCCCCAGTCATCTTCTGCAGCACAGGGGACATCTGCCCTCCAGGGCTCTGCCTTGATTTCAGACCCCACCTTTCAGCTGCAAACCAAGCCTGAAAATGTAGAAAATCCTTCAAGCTCTGGGCTTGGGGTCAAGCTCTGGGCACAGAGGTCACACACCACCTTCCTTTCTTCAGTGGCACACAAGCTCTCCTGTTGCTTGAAGCCCTGGCACAAGCTAACCTCCAATTTAAGGGCAAACTTCAACACAATCTCTTCAACTTTCATTGAGACTTCCAAAAAAGAAAACCAACCGCTACTCATGAACAGCAGTAAAATCCATGATGGGGCTGAGCTCTCCTGGGGTCTCCTCAGAGCTACTGACCTACAATCCATTTGGGGCAGAATTACAACACCTCCCGTGCAGCCAGCCCGAACTGGAAGTCTCCCCAGGGTAGAGCAGAGGGTGCAAGGCACACAGTGCTGCTGCACAGCCTCGCTGCTTAAAAATACATGGTCAGAGACACTTATCGGCAGATGGTTCGAATGCCAAAAGCTTGAGGAGCACTCGAGTCCCTGGGCCTGATACATACTGCAGGAGGACACAGTAACCCATCTTGGTGGATGGACGTTACTCACCCACAGCCCCTTGCTGGTTGCTTTTGGGCCTGAAACTGAAATAATTTTCTTAGTCATCCTTAAAACCACGTTGCTGCTCCCTTCTGACTGGCTCAGCCATTACAAAGGCAGTCCTGACCCTAATGCACAACCTCACCTCACACCAGTGTTCTCCAGACACTTCCACGCTTCAGAAGAGCTCACTGAGATCAGCGTGACATGGAGGGGTCAGTAAATACTGCTGTTAATGAGTCTTAATGACAGAGCCCTCCTATATGGAGAAAAAAGGGGGATTTGTGACTTAACACTAAAACTGACAGCCCAACTGGCAGCAACCACGGATGCTCCTTGCGGGCTGACACGACCTGCTTCTACCGAGTCTGAGGTAGATGACTTCATGTCCCTCACTCCTGTCCCTCTAGCTGCTGTGAGAGCTGGATTTACCTACTTCTCATGGCTATGAGATGCTTTTACACTGCAGCCACTAACTCAGGCAATGTCAAGTCTTCCCACTCACAAAGACAAGCGTTTGAGAGCCCTGTGCTCTTTCAGAGACAAGCACCAGGAAGGACCAAGCTCCTCCAATTCCCATCATTCCCTGCAGGGCTGCATGATGTGCACGGCTGGGACTGAGCCTGTGGGCAATAAATACATCAATAACTTTGTGGAGGTGGAAGAGACCTTTTTAATAAACAGGATTCAAATAAAATTAAAAAAAAAATCCCTCTGAACTGCCACTGCAAGAAGAGTTCAGATAACTAGCACAGAAGATGATGCTGTATGCACACGATGGAGGGAGGAGGGAAGGAAAGAACAAGCTGTCACCAACTTGATGAGCTTCCTCAGTAAATCAGCAGAAACCAGCTCAGCAGAACTCTCCCCATAAAATACTGATGGATCCATTGAGAAACAACTCAAATATCAAAATAAAGAGAAATCCCTACATCGGAAGGCGCTACATTAGAACAACCAGCGAAATGCTGAGTGCCGCTGGAGCTGCAGCAATGTCAGGGAGACAGGTAGGATCTGCCAGTGGTTCCTGGGGTCAGGAACGGCCACGCAGGGAGGGACCAGCTCCCTCCTGTCCCGAGCAGTGTGTGTGTGTGTGTGTGTGTGTGCTAGAGGGGTGTTGGTGGCAGGGGGTGGGCTATCGAACGAGGTGGTGGTGTAGTGGCAGCAACGGAGGGTGAAGGGCAGCACTCAAAGATGTCAGCTCCATCTTGCTCTGGTGGCTAGTGCAAATAGTCGTCTACTCTGGCAAAGGAGCAGGAGCCCAAGCCCACGCGAGCCATGAGCCGCAAACACTCCGAGGCCTGGCCCAGGGCAAGCATCAGCGGGGGCTGCTTTGGCAGGTTCTGAGATTCTGTGGGGGCAAAAAAAGAAATCTGTTTAGAAGAGGCGTTCTGGCCGTGTGCCAGCTCACCGACACTTGGGTCCCTCTCAGTCCCACCTGGTCACCAAGCCCAGCAGCCCTGGCAGAAGACACTGGCTCTGGAAGGAAGCTACTCCTTGCTCCTCCACACATCCCACTACCCGTGACACATCCCAAATGGGACCACAGCTCAACGGGACCTTTGAGAAAGTGCTGCTGTGGTGGCCAGAGCAAGAAAAAGTCAGCGGAGCTCCTGCTCCCTCAGTGTCTGCCAGAAAACTCTCAAAGCTTGAGAGATCAAAGCATGGAAGAATAAGGAAAGGCAGGAGAAACTGGCACCAAGTGAGAGGCAAACTCTCCATCTCTCCCACTTGTGCAAGTCCACACAGTAGCCCAAGCCTCTGACAAACTCGCTCACTGGTCACTGCTTCTTTTCAACTTCATCTTTGCTGTGTATGCAAGAAGGAATCCTCAGCTGTGCTCAACAAGGTGTCATGACCTGTGCCACGAGGCACGTCCAGACACCATCTTTTTTGACTCCCTGGTGACACTCCTCAATTTTTCCATGTTCCTCAAGCACTGGACAAACAACAGCTAGAACTGAGCCACCTTGCTGGACACCCACCCATGCTGACTGTCAGGAGAAGAGACTCTCCACACCATGTCATTCCTGTTCCTTTACTCAAACAGAACAGGAGCCCTCACGGCTTTGTCCATCAAGCTGTTCCTTCCACCAGAAGATAATCTCTTCTGGCACACTCAACGTGAGATGCACAGACCCACTAGGAAATCCGACTGGGCACAGGAGCCAAGCCTGGGTTCCTGAGACACAGAAGCCATCCAGAGGACAGTTTGACTGGCTGTGGATGGACTGAGCTAACTCAGACTGGGAAGTGTCCTGTGAAGTTACCTGAGCAATGACACAGAACATGCAGAGTCTGGTGACAGGACCAAGGGCCCTACCTAGAATGAAACAAATCTTTTCTTGCAGATTATTGGCAGGCCATAACCTCATTATCACTGTACTCATTTCTCCATTGTGGGATTTTCTGTATCTGAAGATGCCAAGAGGGTCAGCAAAGATGTAGCAAGTCATTGATTGCAAGCTAAGACTTCCATCAGGGAAAGCTACTGCATTTACTACACCAGGATGAAGGTAAGAGAGTAAACAACCACAAGCTGTTGGGCCAAGGAACATTCTTGTCTAAGGAAAATGGCAGAACAGGCATAAACATTCAGCTCTGAGGGCACAGCAGAGGGCAAGCGACTGCTCACATCTGGATCCAACCACGATCCATCCTGCTGACACAAGGAGCAAAGCTCACCAGAAAAAGGGGAGCTGTCTTGCCAGCTAAAGAAAACCAGACCTCTGCACAGAGCAGGGTCCTCTCAGCACAGTTATGACCAGAAGGGAAAGAGCAACAGAGCTGGACCATTACCAGTCCTGATCCCAACACTGGACTGTGGGCAGCCAGCCTCTCTGAGCTCTAGTGGGCACAGCACATGATGGGAACACGCAGAGGGAATGCTCGAAGGGAAGACAGACCCATTGAACTCTGCATGGCCAACACAAGACCAAAGGGAACGGGATTTATGCCCCCTCTCTGCTTTAGAGCCAACATTACAGAAACCTGCTGCACTTATGAGCTGCTACAGAGAGCAGGGTGATCCCAGGACAAAACTCTGTCAATCAAAACAGCATGGGAAAAGACAAAAGACCACTGCTGATGCCAGCAGAGTGACCCAGGTGGCTTTAGAGCAAGAAGAGAGGCAGGAAATGCATCAAAGAGATCTCAGCTCCCTCAGTAAGCAGGGGAGGAAAATCCCGAGGAACATCCTTGGAAGAAGACCCAAGAACAGGAGCCAAGAGAAGATTAGTTCAGGTGGATCTGTTCTCTGCAGGCTTCCCTCCCACCTGCATCACTGTCCTGTCAGTCCCCAGCAACAGAAAGAAAGACAAAAACTACACAACAAGTATTTCTGAGCTTTTTCTGACACTCACAGGCTTGCCCACCACAGGACAGCCCTCGAGAGCAGGTATGTCCAGTGTTAGCACTCACACAAGAACCAGGCCTTACCCAATATAGCACTATTAAGAGCAGCACACACAGGTTCCCTCTGGATTGGGTCCAGCTGTTGGCCGACGGGGCAGTTCCAAGGGTCTGAGTAAGCTAACAAGCTGAAGGCGTCCTGTAGGAGAGAAAAGAAAGGCACGGTAAGGTCATGGCTGCAAACTCACAGGAAAACCTCCAAGTCCATCAGTCGGGGCACCTCCTGCCATCACCAAGGTGACAGGTGCCTACCTCCTGAAAAGAAATGGCCCTTTTCTTCTTGGCAGCAAGGGACCACACTGGGCCATCGAGATAGTGGATTAAAGAGGGTGCCCCCTCCACCTGACAGGGGAACCAACACGAGAAGGCAGGTAGAGTGTCACCTGGAGAGAAGAAGAGCGAAGGCGGGCAGGAGCCGTATCCCTTCTCTCTTCTGCCAAGAACTGCCTCTAGGTCCTCTAAGTTCACTGAGTTCTGACCTCTGGTCCTCATGAAGGCCCCCTCTTCCTCACCAGATGCAGAAGTGGGGGCCCCCCAGAGCTCTGCAAGAGAACCCCCAGCTCCAGAGAAGTGCTGTGACGCAGCACACGTCTTACCTGAAGCATCTTTTTGTGCACTGTGTTCTTCCCATACTCTCTGCAAAGCTGCTCGCTCAGCATCTGCAGCTCCCGGCCAAACTGGATCATTCTCTCGGTGGCAGCGTGGTTCCCTCCACAGAGCTGCCTCTGGGGGCAGCTGTCTTCTGGAGGAAAGGCAGCAGAGAGGCAATGATCACCCCCTGTTCCCCACCACTCCTATTCACCCAGAAACTCCCTCCCCTTCTCCCTGCTCGGAGTTTATCCTGGTGGAAGCTTTTTTCTGATCCCTGCACTACAACAGCCCGAAATGGGGGTTTTTCATAGCACCTGTCAGGTACAGGGAAAACTCGAGCTCAGTTTGCTTGGAGGCTGAGGACTGTCTCCAAATCAAGTATTCTGATAGAATCCCACAACTCCCGCCGTGTTACCCTTCCATGTGTGTGACACAACATGGAAAGACCTGGCCTAACAAACCTTGGGCTCAGAGAACTTTCAGAGGGGCCAACAACCACCAACTTCCCACATATTGAGTGGCCACAACACTGGTTAGAACTGGAGGAATAGACAGTTTCAGAGGTAGGATGGCTGATTAACCCTTTCCCTCCTGGATAAAGCACCCACAAAGACAGGTGTAGCTGACCACGCTGTGCTGAGGACACTTGGTGGCCGGGCATCAGCCAGCCTTTCCAGCTCTGTGCAGTCCCCCAGCTGAAAGAACCACCAGGAGGGCTCGGAGCTGGAATTCATGACCAATGCTGAACAAACCTTTGACTCCTACTGCTTCCTCTGCCCCACAATGTCCCCAGCATCTCTGCAAGACCATGAAAAGCTAGATCTGGTTTTAGTTTCAGGACAGATTTACTTTCCCTGTGAAACAGGCATCCTGAGAATTTCATTCACCAAGGTGGGGAAAGAAACCCGAAGTGCATGTTTTTTCCCTGCTTTCCAACCCCAATTTTAACTCTCGTACCAGCCTTTTCTATTTCCCTTTACCCCTCCTGCCTCTGAGGCCCTACCCATGCTGGATTCATCTGTCTGCAGGATCTCTTCATGCTTGTAGGTGCCGTTCATTATCCTGGTGGATGAATTTTCCAGGACTCCGTTGGGGTAATGCTCAGCCTCCATTTCCATCTCGCTGTCACTGAGGTCAAAGGGGGAAAGAAAGGTCAGATGTCTGAATTAGAAAGGGAAGAAATGAAGACCTCAGATGCCAAATGATGCCCAGCAATGACCAGTAAAACAGGGAGCCAGATGGTCTAACTCAGTGTAGCAAAAATTGTTACAGGCTTCTGATGGCAGCTTAGGGAACAGGTTTCTGTTCTGAAAGTGCCTGTCGTAATTACAGGTGCAGAGGGCTTTCCCTTAAGGAAGCAGTCATCTCTGCAACAGCAGCGAGACAGCAGATATCATACCAAACAGGAGGGAGATCTTGGCTGTGATAAGCCATCAACACCTGCAAAAAGTCCAATACAGAACACAAGGGCTCCAGGCTTAAATGTTCACGACAGCAGTCATGATTGCTAATTAACTGCTGATTAACCGATATGATGAGAAAATCTTGCTGGGACTGGGGCTCTACATTTTAAAAAAAAGAACCATAAATCCAGCAGTACCACAGGAGTCTGGTAAATTGAGTCTGAACAAGTGTTTCTCACTCAGTTACATGCTGTAAGATCCCATGAGGTCATGATAGAGACTAGAGACTGTCCTGCAAACTGTGCTTGGCACAGTCCTCAGAGGATAAGTGCCAACTGCAATTAGTGGGAGATTCTACTAATCAGAGGATATCCTCCACTCGAGCAGGGCCTCAGACAGCCCTGCGACATTAACCAGGAAAGGGTGAGCCCAAAGGAAGTTCTCACCATGGCTCAATACGTTCCACGCTCCGGTAATTGGACTTCTCCTGGGAGAATGGAGGCTTTCTAAGGTCTGACTTGCTGTCACAAGTACGAAACTGCTGATTCAGAGGCTCATCTGTAAGGAACTGGGCAACAGGTAGAGGTAGCCCAAGAAAAATACTCAAGAGGACAATGCACCAACGCAGTAAGCACTGGAGCTGCTCCCTCACCCACTGGAGGCCGGGGAGGCTCCGGTGGGAGTCTCCATGGGAGGACTTCCATGCAAACTGTCACGTTGGACTCTGATGGCATCAGTTTAGTGGGACAGCTTGGTGATTGAAACAAGAGCATCACAGTATTCCTTACGAGATGAGCCTCCAAGCCTGAGCCAGAGCAGGGACACTGGAACAGGCTTGTGTCTGCTGGGACCAGCAGGGACCTCGTACATTACAAAGATTTACTTGAAGATTTATGCTCTCCCACTGTCTCACCCTCCTCAGGCATCTACAAAGGGAAAAAAAAATACCTGGTTTCTTGGTTACTTGTACTACTGTGCTGCTGAGATTTGGTAGAATCTGTAGAATTGGACTCAGAGTAGTTCACAGATGAGGGGGAGGAGGAGGAGGAAGATGAAGATGATGAAGTCAGCGTCGGGTATTTACTGTGACTCTGTTTGCTTTTTGTGGACATGACTCCATTGCTACAGGTTGGACTATCTGCTCCTGAAAGTCAAGAAGAAAGGGAAAACTGAGACCAGACTGACAGTATCACTCTATTGTAAAATCAACAACTTAGCAAGAGAGCAGAGCCCAGGGGAAGAAAGCAAAGTAAGACTGCAGAGCTTGAATCATTACTCATCGTTCTTACATTCCGTGGGGATTAGAGAAAACACAAATGAATATGGAAGGAACCCCACTGCTTACCAGCAACATCTGAGCTTAAGGAAGTTACAAAAATAGGTTGCGAATAAGAGATCAGCAGAAGCAGCTCACACAAACACAGAAATTATTGTTGAAATATGAAGTGCAGATGGTTTGTAAAGAAGTTTATAAACTCTCTTCTCACAAACCCAAATATTTCTCAGAAACCCTCTATTCATGAAAATCATGAGAGCACAGGTTTTCCAGACTTGGCACCTTCATCTTGGTCAGTGAAATACCGAGTCACTAGTGCCTACACTAGAAGGCCACCTTCAAAAGCTTCTTTATTCTGAAAAAGATCTGCTCTGCAGACAAATGTCTGCAGCAAATAATTCACGCAAAACCAATTTTGTAGCAGTACAGACACCCGTGACAACTGTGTGTCCTCTCAGCTGGGTGTCAGAAAGGAAAGATGCATTTCATAGAATGATGTGCAGAAAGTAGCAGGTAAAGAACAGCAAGTTAACGTTTGCTCTTCTCACCAGGAGGCACAGAAAACGCACTTACCAGTACTATGAATGTGTGAGTTGCTTGATCCATGTCTAGGACTTAAGCTGGGGGACCCGGGGTAACTGTCCTGGGATCTGGGGCTGCGGGCGCTGAAACACCGTACTTCACTGTCGGTCCCATTCACCATCTCCACAAACTGCCGACACCTGGTTTCATAGGAGGGAAGGAGGAGAAAAGGGTGCGTGACAGCCAGGATGCTCTGCATTCAGGTTCCCTTGGTTACCGAGTGGAGAAGACCTCGAAACTGCACAGGAGTTACATTTCCTGCCTTCAAAAAAGGCATTTAAGACTCCTGGGAGGAAGTAGTTCAGAGACCACAGCTTGGACGCTAATGAACGTTGAGACATTCCCCAAAAGCAAGTTTATTTCTATTGTGTTAAGAAGAAACCCTTCCTTTACAGCATGCTTTCATCTCCACTATCTCTGCAGGAACTCCACAACTCAAATGTGGAGTTTTTTTCAGGGACTGAAAAATCTGGCAAACATCATCGATCTACTACTCCAACAACCTAGACATGCTGATGGCCAGTGGCCAATAGACAAGGAAGGGTTAAAAATGCAATATCCACAATGACAGGACTGTGAGGACAGCTGCCCATTTGGTTTTACTGGGAATTGTCCTTAAACATCTCAGGAGGCTGGGGAGAGCCACTTGGTATGATTGGGGGAACTGGGACACACAGGCACTTTTTTCCCAGATGGCCTTTTCCATACATTTCCTTTCTAGGAACCTTCAGTGACTGCCACCTGCCTGGTGTGGTAAGTTCTCCACAACTAAAGGCTATATGTGAAGTAACATCTGTGTGTCAGCAGAGCCAAAATTTCACCCACCTCTGCTTGACCACATGAGGCAAAGCCATACTGGGTCTGAGCTATGCCTACATTGCTACAAGTACTGTGCAAAGGACTATGTCCTCTCCCCACCAGCTTCCAAAGGGATATCAGACAGTCTGAATTCAGACCAAGGTGTGCAGCCAGCCTGGATGGCCTCCTTCATCCACACGTTTCAGCATTAGGGAGTATAGAGCTATTCATACTTACTTTAACATGAAGAGCAGGTTGGGGTTATGTTCTAGGAGGCCAGGATAGAGCTGCTGGGTGGCTTCTATAGCCTCTCCCACTCTGCCCGCTAATACTAGCTTCTGTATTCCTGAAAGCAAAAGGACAACTATTGGCACACAGGACCAGCCAACAAGAATGGCCAGGAGAGTTGTCTCACACATCGCACAACTCCCACTGCCACCTTGCACAAGGCTGAACTGGGACCATATCTGGAGAAGGCTCCAGGGAGACCTTAGAGCTACTTCCAGTATCTGAAGGGGACCACAAGAAAGCTGGGGAGGGACTTTTACAGGAGCACGTAGTGACAGGATGAGGGGTAATGGTTCTAAACTGGAAGAGGGGAAATTGAGATGAGATCTCAAAAAGAACTTCTTTGGTGTGAGGGTGGTGAGAGCCTGGCCCAGGTTGCCCCTAGAAGCTGTGGCTGCCCCATCCCTGGAGGGGTTCAAGGCCAGATTGAAGAGAGCTTGGAGCAACCTGGTGTGGTGGGAGGTGTCCCTGCCCAGGGCAGGGAGTGGCACTTAAGGTCCCTTCCAACCCAAACCATTATATGATTCCATGATTCTGTTTACTATGGATTGGGATGAAGAAAAGTCTGTGAAAATGAGAGAGCCAGGAGATTGCAGAAAACACAACAACGTTCTGTGACTGCAGTCTGAGCATGTGAATAGAAAAACTAAAACAACAGGACAGCAGGAGAAAGCTGCAAGCCATATTCTGCAGGAACCAAAAGCACTTGCAGCTTTACCGACTGAGAGATGGACAGTCAGAAGCAGCAGCAACCAAAACAGACACAGAATACAAATTCTTCACCTAGTGTGAGCTAAACACACTGGCTGTGAACCTGCAAATCCCTTAGTATGCAAAAAATTTACCCAAAGACAAAGCATGCAAAGGTATTGAAAGGCTCGTAAGTTCTGGGAGCTGCAGTCAAAATAGATTGATGTGTCTGGGTCCCTAGGACAATGCAAATGAAACTGCCCTGATGCAACAGACTACAAAGAAGAACCAAAATCCAAAGGGATGCTGGTACACAGTGACCTCCATTCAGGTAAAGTCCAAGGTAATCATTCTATTCTCCACCAATTTGGTGCTACCTCCAAGAAAGCACTTTCTGCCCTAGGTATTGTGTGTAGCCTGATGTGTGAAACTGCTGGTCACCAAGCTGAGAGTCACCTCATCTCTTCCAGGATTCACCTATTCATTTCCAACAAGATTGAGGAAAATTAAGCAAGCTGATCAGAAAACTCACTCTCTTCAACCCATGCAGGTCATCTCCCAGAGAGGCAATGGAAGGAATAGGGCACTTCTTCAGGCAAAGAAGGCAGAGGGTGGAGGGGACAGCAGTGATGGGAAAAGTACTCCAAGCAGTTGCCCCCGAGCTCTCCTGAGCCACAGGCAGCAACACTAAGTCAGTGGTGGGCTGGGGACAGCTTCCTACTGTCGGGGAATAGCTTTTCTACTTCCACAGCACCTCATTCCTCTGGAGGGTCCCGAAGGAGACACATGGCCAGCATGAGACACACATTGAGAACAACCACCCAGGGGACTTACTTTGTCTGTTCTTTATTGAGGTCTGTTCTTCCTGGATTGTGGTGTCTGTGACTCTGGCAAAGGCAGTTGCTGTTGAACAGTACCCATGATGAACCAAATAGGATGAAACCATACTAGAAAACAAGAAAACACAAACAGTTGAAGAGGAATTGGTAAAACAGGGTAATCACGCTGGAGAAAAAACATCAGCACAACAGAAATTGCTATTTCAGTGACCAAAGTCAGCTTGTTTAGCCCAGAACCAGGGTCCTACTTCTGGGTCCAGACAGTGTAAATTTACTAGATAGGTATCTGGTCCTCAGCAAACAGAAGGGAGACTCTTAATTCACCTTAAGAAAAAAAAGGAAAAAAAAAAAAAGAATAAGAGTCCCAATGCATACACAGTATTTATTTAATTACTGCTGCCCAAGGGTCCCTTGTAAGAGCTCAGTACTGAGATGTGAGATCTGAAGCTCAGAGAGGCTCATGGCTTTCAAGCAGATCTCAAAAGGAAGATTCTGGTCCTGAATTTCTTCCATTGCTTATTTTGCCAGCAATTATATCTTTGGCAGTTGAACCTCCTTATGAATTCTACACATATCTTTTATCTGCTGATTTACAAAGAGCAGACTGTCAGCATTAATTTTACAAGTATTAACACATTTTTAAATTGTATTTTCAACTTGTTGGGAAGGGGAGGCAGTATCACTGTCAGAAAACAAACCCAATAAACATGTCTTTCTGAACAGACCATTTGCGCCTTCTCAGGACATGGTGGGTAAATGTTAATGCTCACTGGATTTTAACAAAACCTAAAAAGCCAGCACAGGATTTCAAAGCTTCTAGTGATGAATCTCAACACAGGCTTCTCGTGACGAAGCTGGTGCTGATCTGATCAAGTCACAGCTCAAAACACGCGTTCACCTCAGCTACTTCCCGAACAAGAAAGAAGTATTTCAGGAGTTAGCAATAATTTTCGGGCGTAGCACTGTAAGCAGGCGTGTCACTTTTAAAACTTGTTTTAAAACCAAGGGTTTCTGACCACTGTTGGTAGAAGACATGGTGATGAAGTCGCCCTGGCTTAGCCCTGCTGACACTCACAGATCGGGGCTGGCAGGAACGGAGGGGAAAAGCCAGTTCTTGCCTCAGTGTAATTCAGTAGCCAGAGGCTGCAAAGATTTAAATGCTCTACAAAGCTGCACAAAAACTGGGCTCCTCCCTACACCCGTGGCACCACAGGACACGTCCCTGCGTGGGCACACAGCAGTGTTACACACTGGTCACGATGCCAGGCTAATTTTCATTAACGACTTGGGAGTTCTGTGTCTCAGTGCTGCACGCTCTCAAACATTCAGCAGCTTGTCTGAGTCCAGGAGGCCCTCTCCTGAAGTCCTGGGGGAACACACCACACTCCTCTGTGACCTATATGCAACACGTTCATGCAGACAACACAAATCCCAGCTTCTCCAAAGGAATAGCTTTTAACTGCTCCAGAGCCATGGCTGAAACATCTTGTGAGCAGAAGTGCTCAGATCACATCTCCGTGCTGCATCTAGGGGTGCTTCTCTCACCTGGAGTGGTCACAGGGGTGGTAGAGAGCCTTGTAATGTCTGTGGCTCTTCTTCTTCAAAACAGAACATGACTGCACACTTCTCTACATAAAGTCCTCCTCCTGCATGGGATCACTTAGATCCTCACAAGAACGACACTGAGTCCTCCTGCTTTATCAGAAATAAGGACCTACACCGTTCCTCCTCCCATAATTAACCACACCAGCTGATCTCACCTCAGGTGACTCCTACTCAGATTCCTCACAGCAAGAGCTACAAAGATTAGAGCATCACTGGCTGGCTCTCTTCTGAAACCCTTCGTGAAACCTGGCACCATACACACCATCCTCCCTTTCTCATTTCTTTGTAGAGAAACTTTGTTCCACAGCCACAAACTCATATGTTTTCTCCTTGAATCCCATTAGGAATCTGGGTAATTATCTGATTCAAGAGACTTTCTCCACTCCCCTCATTTATTTCTTTCAGTGCTTCTGTGACAGAAACTTCAATTCCAGGCACAGCCTCTGACAAGTCCCTCACAAAGAAGGGTCCCAGCATGACAACCTACCTGATTTCTGCACATAGAGCCCAAGAATTCAACTGGATATAGTTTCTTTTTATACTGCATTCTCTATAGGTCCTACAAACTCCCTGGCAGGCTCCTGCTCCTTATTTTCTTGAAGAAAGATAAAGATGTTATTATTATTTTCAATAGCTTCTGCCAGTTGCTTGTCAAAGGCTTTGCTGGTTGCCCTGAGTTATCTGCAAATAACTGAATTCAAGAACAATCACATGGGTGCAACCATCACTGCATCTGAGTCTCCTGGATGACAGTGACCAGGATCAGGTGTTTAGGGAATAAGTATAATAAAAAGGTGAAACACAGATATTTGTAATCAATCAGAGATAGAAGCAACAGCCATAGACTTGGGGGTTTAAAACAGAACTATAGAATTAGCCTCCATGAATTACTGTGAATAGTTAAACATGTGTCTTTTAAAATCCTTTTACACTTAAACCGCAACCACTTCTTGCAGTAGCAGCAGGTCCCACAGTTTCATATAGTCAGGGGGAAATAAACATATTTTTTAAAGCCAGAAAGTGCTCTTTCTCAATTTCTTGTGTTTTGAGAAACCATGAATAATCACTTTCTGGTGATGCTCTTCATGGTGTCAATGACTGACAGATAACTACAGTCCACCTCCCTCGGTTACCTGTTTCCAAGCTGTGGAGCCTTAGTCAGCTCTGTCTTTCTTCAGGCAGAAGATACTCCTGACCTCTGACAACTCTTGTCAACTGTTCTCATCAAGTTCCACTCAATCCTTTTTGCAATGGGAAATGCATTCAATAATCATAACTTTATATAAAGTGCCATAATTGTATTTTCAGTTAGGTTGGGCTTGGAAGCCTTTGGTTTAGGCTACTTCTTGCTCTTTCATTTCTGAATTCATCTGACTTACATACTGGCTTTGCTCCTACGTTAGAGTTTTTATGGTGTCCTCTCCACTCCCCTTCCCCCAGTGCATCACCTCAAAGTGTATGTTCTTCCATTCCTACAAGCTTTCATGCAGTCTTTGGCTGAAAACTTCTCCCATATCTTTTACATTTGAAACAGCAGCAATCTACATAGGAAAGACTATTAAACAACAAAACAGAGGGTAAAACAAATTGAGCAAAATGCACTGACTGGCAATTTTTGCCATAAGAAAGCATAAATGAGCATTAAAATAAAAAGTATTTCAATCCTAACAGACTGAAAGAAGCTGAACAGACCAGCGACTTACTTCTGCAGCATGGCTTGCCACTCGCCTAGTCTGTCTCCTATGGGAAACCGCTTAATGGTGCTCTGAATCTTCGCTCGCCACTCCCTCATGTAGTCCTCAATGTCAAACACAAAGGGCTGCTGCCCAAAGTTGGCATCCACGATCTCTCCTGGCGTCTGGAGACCCACTGTCGGGTAGAGATTGGACTGGGAAGGAAGAAAAAGCAACCCATATTAAACCTGGCTTTTTCTCGCTGGTTCCAGTTAACGTGGTTCGGTAAGGCAAAGGAGCTGCTCTTCACATTGAAAAATGCAAGGGAATAGGAAGGGGCAACAGCCCTTGAGGTACCTCTCAAAGTACCCCATTAATACTGTGCAGTTACACAATAGTTACTGAAAAGTACAAAACCAGAACAAGGAGTTCAGTCCCCAGTGGCCTGGGATTAATGACATGGCTGCTCGCCATGGCGCGTCCACTGTCTGGCTTAGTTTTCTGCAATTTCTACCAAAGTTCAAGAGCCAGCAAGTAATAATAACAATACAAGGAAAAGGGCATCATCTCAATCAACAGATCTATGTGCTCTCTGCTGTTTCAACTGAACTCTCTTATTCCTTGGAAACTGCTTTCTGAATATTTTACATCTCTGATGAAAAGGGAACAGATGGTGGCGGAGCTCTGAGGTTAGATTTTTGATGATCCCAAGACAGTAAGACATCCACACAAGAAATTCCATTGGTGACAGACAAATTTCATTTTAAGAACAAACATATGGATCCAAACAGAAGCTTTGACCTGCCACCAGAACACAGAGGGGGAGAAAAAAAGGCTACCACCATGAAAATACCTCTAAAATTCAGCCAATAAATCAGATTCCAAAGACGATGTAATTGAAAATAGGTGGTCAAAGTCTATCTAGAAGTTCAGGCTATTTTAAGAATAAGCTTATGGATATGAACTGAATCCCTGAGCCCACTGAAATGTGGGGAAAAGAGAAAAGGCATCAGAAAAGGTAAGGGGGTGCCTGGTTCTCATCACTCTGGATCACATTTTTTAAGAGAATGCTCCATTTCCTGTCATGTCACTTTTCTGCAGCACAAATTACTTTTCTGTTTGCAACACAGACTTCAGTAAATCCTCTGCTTCAGGGCACCTGCTGATGGCCTGTGGGGTTTAGGAGGAAATCTCTCTCAAGAACTGCTTGGTGTTGGGTTTTTTCACTTTCACACTGGAGACTGCCACAGCCAAAATCCAGACACTGGGCAAGGCACACGATGGGTGGGTTTTGTTCGTGTGAGGTTGATGGTTAGACTTGATCTGAAAGGTCCAAAGCCAGGAATGGGACTGGCTAAATGTGTCTCCACCACCCTGCCAGACGCAGGGAGACATCACCCCAGAGTCCACTGACTGGGCAGATGCTTCTCCTGCCAAGTTCTTCAGGCACGCTTTCCCAGTGACTTTTGGACACCTCCTCCCTCTGATGTTGGTGGCCAGTTACTCTCAACCCCCTCGTTCATCTTGACTGTTTTTTAACCTCCTTGTCCCTTTGTCCCCCTGCAATCCCACCCTGGGCTCTTCCACATTCTGCTTTTTTACATTTCCTATTTCAGCAAACCACCAGGAGGGATAAACCTGAGATGGGCTTTTGTAAATAAGAGTCAGGCCTACACATTAACTTAAATTGGTGGAAAAGAGGAAAACTCCCTCTGTGAGATATAAGCAGCTATTATAAGCTAAGCCTTATACCTGCGCTAAGCCAAAATGCAATTTTTTCCCTCATGTATATTCGTACAAACACAAATACTCTTTAGAGGGAACTGAAAGAAGCTGAAGCAAATATACTTCACTGTGTGTGAGAATTAGGATAATAAAATGTGGGTTTGGGCTGAAAGTATCCCTTTCAACTTCCTAATAATGCAAATATTGCAAAATACTGTCTTCACCATTTGCTTTGGAACGGAGAATTTGGCAGTGCGCACTTCAAGGAAACCGTTTCTACGCTGGTAACACATTGCAGGTGTTATTAATTCCTGCTGCAATCTCACTGAAATGCCAACCCCATAAGTTATTTAAGCTTTAAGGTGTAAAAGACATGGGGCTTACTGTCCAAGCTTCTCGCTGACATGTGCCACCAGTCAGCCTCGACACCACGTAAGCCGTAATGCAAGAAAAAGGCTTTCAATCTCCAGCCCCTCCCGGGAAGATTTCAGTGATCACGTGTGAAACACACTAAAAAAAATGCAAGTCAAGCTGCTCAAACCAGAGAACCTCAGGGGTCAGTCATGTTTTCTCTTCTCTACCTTCTGAGGAAGGGACATTGTGTTCAAGCCTAGACCACAATACTACAATAAATGAAAAACAGCACTTGCAAATTATATCAATTTCAAATTCCCTACTACCTCAAGATTTCTACCACCTCTGCCAATAGTCATTACATTTAACCCAAAAGTTATCTTGGGTTTGGCACCCTCTTCTCCTGGAAAGGGCAGTAACTTCAACTGTTTGGAAGAACAACCAAGAAGCCATGGACCAAGGGAGCAAAAAGGGCACAGAATACACCGGAGTCTTCCTGTTGAGGGAAGAAGGCAGTAATTCAAGGGAAGGATATGGGAATGATAGAAGTTGGATGCAGGCATCCTTGGGACGAAGCTGCCAACACAACTGTTGAACCTTTTAGAGGAAAGGCCAAAATCCACAGGGAGGCAGAAGTCTCCCGTCTTTGCTCACATCCATCGTTGTGGGGAGAAATGACCCAGTCAAGCTTCTCTTGGCCCACTTTTTAAAGAGAAATTATCTCATGGAGAATAATTCACAACAGTAGGAGGCCTACTATCATAGTAGGAGGCCACTGTTCTCCTTCCTGGCCCAGAAAAACTGTTTATGGATCACTTGCTGCTGTAAAAGCCAGAAACAGATTTCCACAGAAAATCCTATGGTTACACTTCAGCTGCAAACAACAAAACAAGGGGATGTGTGTTTTGGTGTGTTTTATAGCTATTTTTGATTGGTGAGAGCCTAAATAGTAGTTAACTATCTATCACAACAGGAAGAGTGCTCTCAGCTCTTTTTGAGAAGCAGCCTAACCAAGTGAGAATATAAAAGAGTGAAAAAAATAGAAGATACTCCTTTTATTAGAAGATAAAACCGTAACTCCTAATGTCATCTATTTCCAGAAGGAAAACAAAGAGCATCTAAAGTTAAGGGTTGTATCACAGAAGTGTCTTCTTGCCATGGATGCAACATTGTCACAAGACCTCACTCCAAAAGGTTAATATTAATGGATAGGTAAAATATTATTTTACTTTAATAAAGTGATAAATCACTGTGAAACAACCCACGTAAAGAGGGTTTCTGGTTGCAGAACACACTGCAACGTTACCAAGTTCAAAGAGACTAGGAACCAACAAAAAAAAAGCTGTAGTGACACCTGATGTGAAAGTGCAACTGAAATAACTGGAACATCCTCCAGCAGATGTTGGCATATGAGAGAGATGGGTAAAGCCATAAATCCCATTAGGAAGGTGAACGGGGAGTACTAGTCATTCATTTTCACAACCCAAAAATTATAGGGACAAACCAAAATTGTTGGCAGGAGGTTTAAAACAGAGAAGAACAAGTTTTCTTTCACACTCTGTGAAGTCAGTCAAGAAAAGTGATCACTTTGGAGGCCTAAACAAGTTATGGAAACTAAGAAATTCCTCAGAGGAAATTCATGTGGGGTTATTAAAAACAAAGACAGGAGGACAAGAAGTTCTATGTATGAGAGAAATGATGCAGTGATGTACTGGTGTATGCCTGACCTGGTTTTATCTTCTTTTCCTAAACACCTGCTCTCTCTTCAGGAACACTTGGGTCTGAAAAAGAGCAACCATTTTTTTTTTGTTCGTGACCCACTGTGGAAGTCGTGGGTAAAAACTCTTTTCTTTTGGGACGCATTTTGGGGCGCTCTAATGATGAGACATGAGATATTTCTCCAAGGTTTTGCAGTGAGGGATGAGAGGAGACATGTGAGTACCCCACAAACCCAGCCACAGGATTATGATGTTTCAGAACAAGGAGCATTCACACCATTCAGTAAACGTGTGTTACCATATTTTTTTTAACAAGGCATCAAACAGGAAAGAAAAAATTACAACCCTTCACTCTTCCCCCTCCCCTCTGTTTGCATCCTTAGTTAAAATATTGAAAATCAGTGTACTTACAGGGAGGTCTGTAAAGGCTATACCTGTGGGGGGAAAAAAAATTAAGAATTTAAAAAACAAAGGATTTTTTTTCCCTGCTTGGCTGCATCCTTAACATGCTACAAAGCGCTACTGCATTTCAATAAACCCCACTTCTGACCATGTATTTCCCCATTCCCTCTACTGTTCCTGTTAATCTCTACACTATCTGAGAATCTCACACAGTTGAGAAATACCAGGTTATCTTGGTCTTTCCAAGCGCCTGCACTACAACTCCCACTAGAGGAAGTCTTCTGTGCCTTCTCTTCTCCAGGCTGAACAGCCCCAGCTCTCTCAGCCTGTCCCCACAGTCCTGTCGTCATCTTGACAGCCCTTTGCTGAACTCTCTTCAGAAAGTCCAGCTCTCTAATACTGGGGAGCCCAGTACTTTTCCTGAGAGTTTATCAAGAAATCATGAATTATGCAGACACACTGTGGACTCCAATCCCACTCCTTCCTTCAGCCCAGCCAGTAACCCCAAACAACTTTTGTTCTGGTAGGTATTTTCAGTGGGGTACTTTCCTACCAGCTAAGGAGAACTGACACAGCAAGGAGAAGCAAAGGGTCCTTCCCAAACCAAACAAATTCCAGCTCAAAAAGTGAGATTAGCTTATCAAAATTTACAGCATATCTTATGTGACAAAAAAAGTCATCCAAAGGAAGGAGATTCTAAGTGAAAATGGCTACTGGTTTCTATCTTAGACAAATCAGATACAATGGATTCCTGAAAAACATCTGCAAGATATTCCTTGGGCAAAATTATGAAGTCCTTAATTTTAGGGGAATTACTGAAACAAATGCTGAATGAACAAAATTAGAAACCAGTAATTAAGTTTAAGACTTCTTATGCTGAATTAATGTCTGACTTTGGGAATGCTCGGACCAACATGTCAAGGCTTACAGATGGACAAGTCCCTTTAGAAAGTAAAAAGACCCTAATACAGGGGTGGTTTTAGTCAGTTGAATAATACACTAACTAACCTACTAAACCTCCCGTGTCTTTACTTCCTGCTGTCTTATCCCACCTCCCCCCGGCTGTGCAGCAGCAGAGGAAAGGAGCAGAATCCTAACCTACCTAAATGACTGGAGCAGCACAGAAACCATGCTACGTGCTGGAAATAGTTATGTCTTGGAGCCAATTTACATCTCCTGACTGCTGATTAGTGATCTTTTTCTCTCCTATTTCTTAAATTTTACCCAAAAATCTGGGACCCATGCAAAGCATTAAACAGCAGCCGCGAGAACAGGATGGGAGCATCTCCCTCCTGAGAACACCTTTCTTTACTTACCTAAACTGTGGCCATTTTTTGTGTAAAAGCAGGTATTGTTGATAAGGTTGACGCAGCAGCCAATCACATCCCCAGTGGTGAAGGTTGGGCCATAGGGCTGTCCTGTCCCAGAAGAACAGAAGGAGTGCCCATCGTCACCGTGGTACCCGTACGAATGTTTATCCCACCCTGCAGAAGACAAGAGGAGAGAAGAGGTCAGCAATGAAGTCAGTTTAGCAGAACAACAAGGCTACTACAGCTCCACACAACACAACTTTCTGGCAGGAGATTGGAAATTTTGATTTCAGCTTCTCATACATCCTATTAATTAATTCTCACCTACCAGTAACTGAAAAGAAACGAATGATCGTCAATCATAACTCATCACTTGGGTTTCAACTTCATTTGTCCCTTATTAGAAATAATAAAAATAGATTGACAAACGTCCTGCTGACAATGATTTTTTAATTTTTTTTAAAAAATTAAATCTTTGTTTCTGTTTTATCTTGCCTGCAGTGAAACAAGCTCCACTTTGTAAAACATTTGTGTTTCCCACTAAAGCAATCTTCCGGCAAAACTGTTTAATAAACTAACTCTAATAAACAAACAATTGCAGCTTTGTCCCGCGGTGCTGCTTGCAGCCGGAGGCGATGCTTGCACTCTCACCTTCACAGTCCCCTTCTGACAATTTATAAGGATTTCTGTGTTCCCCTCAGGCAACAGCATTTCCCATTGCATGGACAGCTTAAACCACAACCCTTAAATGTCAATCGGCAGTTTTCCCAGTGGTCAATTCTAACATGAGTATCCTTTACTCCTTCTGCCAGCAACGCCGTGCCAAGGGTTAAAGCTGGGCTCCGGGACTGCGCTCTGCCCACCTGCTCTTCTCTGCATCTCACAGCAATTCCGAATTCCTGATTTTGTCCTGTTCTATCCCAATTCTGCTGGAAACTCTTTTGTGGATTTCTTACATGTGGAAATGCCAGATAACCAGTAAGCAGAGGGATTAATCCAGCCTTTAAAAGTCAAAGCATACCTCAAGCAACACATCAGGCTGCTCTTTCCAGGACTCTCACAGAAGAGGACAGTGCTCCCATGGTCATGGCCGCAGATGCCACCTGAATCTACTGACCCATCCCTGCCAAATTCACTTGCCACTACTGCTCAAGATGGCTTATCCTTGCCTCTCTTCAGGAGCCCAGCCTCGGCAGATGGACCAAATAGGGCTATGGTGAGAAATGCAGCAGTGTGTTCAACCATGAGGAAAGGCTGAGGGACTTGGGTCTTTTTAGTCTGGAGAAGAGAAGGCTGAGGGGGGATCTGATCAATGCCTATAAATATTTAAAGGGAGGGTGTCAAGAGGATGGGGCCAGTCTTTTTTCAGTGGTGCCCAGGGACAGGACAAGAGGAAACAGGCACAAACTTGGAAGTAAGAAGTTCCATCTAAACATGAGGAGGATCTTCTGTCCTGTGAGGGTGGCAGAGTCTTGGAATAGGCTGCCCAGGGAGGTGGTGGAGTCTCTGTCTCTGAAGACATTGAAAACCTGCCTGATGGGTTCCTGTACAACCTTCTCTGGGTGGATCTACTTTGGCAGGGGGTTGGACTAGATGGTCTCCAGAAGTCCCTTTCAACCCCATGTGACTCTGTGATAATTTCACAAAATACTTGTGCCAATGCATATTCTACAGATTCTGTAGTATAAGATAGAAACCCAAAAGGCTTCATTACCTACAGATCACGACTCATCCTGCTGAAAAAAACTCTTCCAGCTCCTGTAAGACTTGTGTTTCACAGTGTCGGTACTTGCTGAGCCACCAAAAGTGGTGACAAACTCCTTGATGAGATGAACTCCAGTTAGAAGTGACTGCATAACAGCTTTGAGGACAGTGTCAAATTTAGTATGTATTGCAACAGCGCCTGGGAAATGCTTGATTTGAAGCATATGCTTCACAGACAACCACTAAAACTATCAGTTAAGGAAATCTCACTCTTCCAGCACTTTGCTAATCATACACAGAGTTAACTTTTTCAACTCCAAAGTTGTGCAGTGCTGAATCTGGACCTACCACAACACTAAGTGTTTTAGATTTAGACCGTCAGCCTTATCAAATCACCATGGTCATCTTAAAAAAACACGCCAAATTTGTTTGAGAGAACTTACTGTACTCACCATAAACATAAGCTCAGTGGTGTTAATGACATGCCTAACCTTTAGTTATTTATTAATCAAATAACGTATCTGCCCAGAATAAACAGGAGGGCAAAGGCGCACAGGTCATTCCAGCACTGGACAACTTCAGCCAGTCTTCTGAAATTTCCTAGTAATCTAAATTAAAAATAACAATCAACACTTCTAATACTTCTAGGTCAAAGTTATCTGGGCCTATTGATTTAAATAGCGCATCCCTATTGGATGTATCTGGGATTCGCAGCAGAGAGGGCAGTAACTTATCGCATGGGTTTTGCAAAACCATCCTCCAACTTCTCTCCAAATACAGAAACACTTGCTGAAAACTTGGGCTTTTTCTGCATGATTAGCAATTTCCTATCGCCACCTAGTAACGCGGCTGCCATACTACAACCTGTCCTCTGACTGAGGCACTGCTCACGCCTCCGGTCACTCAACAGCCTCTTCTTTTCCAAAATAGAACCCTGCTTTAAGAAGGGCTGAATCAGATTTCCTCTACGCCTTCCCCACACTTACATCTGCAAATTCTCCGGGCAGTTTAACCTCTGAACCTCTTGTACTCAAGTATTTCAACTTCTGTTGGGACCCCGAAGGCGGAGATGAGATGTTATTATCTGCGTGGCCTTAAAAAGAATGGCCATACAGGATGTGGGGTCAACCCAGATAAGTGTCCTGTTCAAGAAGCAGATGCTTACGAGATGGTGTAAGTGTGGGATGCACATATATACTGCTCTTACAGAATAATGACATCACTTTGCAACCACCTGCAGCACAGACATACTGAGCCAGATGGAGATTGTGCTCCTCAAAGGATTTTCTTTCCACTACATTGTCCAATTCTCCTTTAAACACATAGAATTATAGAATCGTCTAGGTCGGAAGGGACCTTAAAGATCATCTAGTCCAACCAACAACCTAACTCTGACAAAAAAATAAATAAGAAGTAAGAAATAAAAATCACTAAAGCACATTGCTGAGGACCATGTCTACCTGTCTTTTGAACACCTCCAGGAGTGGTGCCTCAACCACCTCCCTGGGCAGCCCATTCCAATGCTTGATAACCCTTTCGGTGAAGAAATGTTTCCTAATCTCCAATCTAAACCTCCCCTGGTGCAACTTGAGACCATTGCTCCTTGTTCTATCTCCTGTGACCTGGGAGATGAGACTGACCCCCACCTCTCTACACCCCCCTTCAGGTAGTTATAGAGCACGAGATGGTCTCCCCTCAGCCTCCTTTTCTTCAGGCTGAACACCCCCAGCTCCCTCAGCCTCTCCTCATAAGGCTGGTGCTCCAGACCCCACACATGTAAATATTCACACCGTCCACTGTGTCCTGTGAGAAGGCATTTCACAGTGTAGCTGCATGAAAACCCACCTCCTGCTACTTGTATTTGATAGCCAGTAGTTCTTGCACCGGGCAAACAGTATTCAGCCTCTCCAGAACATCCATCATTGTATAGACCTCCACAAAATCCCGACAATCATCCCTTTTCCAGACTGATGACTCCTGGTTTATTCAGCTATTCCATGCATTTCTGGCCACCATCATCTGAACCTTTTCTGGACTGACAGCGTGGCTTTAGCAAATGGAGACTCAGGTGCCCCGTGGGGAAGGGAAGCGGCCGGAGCTCTTCTCTGTGCTGTTCCATAGCCCTCTGGGAGTTAATCCCAGCATTTTCCCCTTTATTGGCCTTTTTAACACTGAACTGACGTTTCCATGAAGCTACTGTAAACACTCCAAAATGCATCATTGACCTTGTGGTCATGCCCCCCTCTCTGTACCGATTCCCATCTGCTGTCCCACTCCCACCGCTCTTCTCCAGCACTCTCCACCTCACCACCCTTGGTGGCTTGCAATCCTCCAGACTAGGCTAGTGAGGAACAGGCAGCTGCTTCTCAGAAACCCTGGGAGTACCCATGCATGGACTGCTTCTGATGGGTAGCTCATTCCAACAAGGTTGTGGGGTTTAAATATCATCCCTTTTCAGTCTCTTGGTGATAGCTGATGTCTGGAGCAATGAACACTTCACACCTACGTGCAGCTAACCAAGACTAAAAATTCTCAAATTCAAGTGCAGATTCCTTACAAAATTCAGAAATCTGGACAATACTGGACAACGTGCTCTTCTTTTTCTTATAAAATGTAGATCACAGACCCTCAAAGAACCTTACTCTATAAATTGAAATCTAATGAGCTACAGTGTGGTTGGAAAGCGCAGTTAGCAGAGCTCTCCATTTCTTCCCAATCCTCTCTTCAACAGCACAAAACGATTGTAAAGAGGGGAGACAGGGAGAGGACAGAAAGGATCTGGCCAGATGCCCCATGACAGTGGTCAAAGCAGAACCTAAGCATCCTGCCTCCTTTGGCTCCTGTTTTCACTACAGCTCCTTATGAAGACAAGTGCACCTTGAACACCCAAAGATAAAGATGCAGGTAGGACCTCAGCAGCTAGTGAACAAGAAGAGGTTAAAATGACATCCCTTTGAATTGGACACTTCAACCCCCAACCAGATGTATGGTATTTATTAACAGCCAGACAGACACAGAATAGTTCAGACTGTGCAACGGGCAGAATGAAAAACAGAACCCACGAGTAGGGCCCGGGAGGACATTTTTGTATGTCCATCAGCAAACTGAAGTTCTGCTTGGCCTGTTAACAAGAAAAAAAGCAGATATGTTGATCTTCTTGGCAGAATACCTTGATCCCGACACACAGTGAAAACAATGAACAGCAAGTTCCATTGCTGCTGCTCGACAAACAGGCCAGAATGATGCAATGCCAGACCACGTGGCAGACAAGGCTTGAGCTACTTCAGGACACGGTCATTCCAGGATCAACTCATAAATGCTCATCTTTAAACGATCAGTGGAGTTTGATGAAGCGTGCTACTACTACCCCTAGCTTTCCTCCATCCAGCCCTGCTCATTCAATGTCCACCCTGTTCTACTCTTGACATTTTGGGCCGCTCCTGCGACGGGCCTAAGGTTCATACCTGAGATCTGGCTCTGTCTCCCAACACAGCAACTGGGAAGTGGTGCTATGGACCTCTTAGCACTTCGGAGACAAGGTATTCTAGCCTTCCATTTCAAGAGTGTCAGCACCGTGCACAGAACCTCTTCCAGCTGGCACTGGGTAAAACTGGCATCATGGCTATCTCACATCCAGGAACACAAGGACCTGGACACGCTGCTCAATTTTAAAAGGATGGAACATCAGGCCACACACAACAGACAGAGGTGACACAGTGCAGGATGGCCTGATGGAAAGTACCAAGAGCAGTAGGTCTGTGCTGGCCTGTGTCTCCTTCAGCACAGGGTGTGGAGAAGAATGGAGACTGAGAACTGGGAAGGCAGCATTCACTGTGATCATGGAAAAGGTGGTTGCTCCAGTAAGTTACAGCCTGACACTTTAGACCCTTCCTGCTCTGCCAAGCTTAAAAAGATGGCAGAGGGATAGACTTCACTATTGACACGTGGACCATCCCCTGCCCATGCCAATTCCAGGGGACAAACTGCAACTCAGCCCATGTGGTCCAGGAAATTGGTACCTGGTGCAGAAGCTGCTGTGAAGGGCAGGGCCTTGCTCATAACAAATTCAGCGGTGGCCTGACCTGTGATGGTGAAAACCTGAAACATCTCAAGAAGTAAGTGATGCCAGTGAAGTATGTATTTGGCCACAGAAAGACAAGATGGAAGTTCCTCAGAAAGAAGCTGAAGTAAGATTAGTAAACAGTGGGATTGTCTCTGTTATATCCCAAATAACGTGGGACTTTGGAGGCTTATTCTTCAGGCCAGCCCTCAGTGACCGCTCTAAAGTCTTTGTAGTGTCTTCATCTTTCCAAATTTTAACTTTCTTCTCTTTGTATTTTGAAAGACTTCTCACTTTTCTCCCCTCCCTGTTCCTGTCCAGTATTTTGCCTGAGGCATTCCTCTTCCCACTCTTCTGGACAGCAATTCCAGCTTCCCACAGCTGCCCGTGCCAGGGCATGGAGTGTGCAAACACTAGCCACAGAGGGACAAGAACTTGTGTCAACACGCTGCAATAAACCAAACAAAATAATTTCTAATAAGATTTATTGAATCCAAAGTCCATCAGAAACAGATGTACAAACTTTTGCTTGTACAGTGCTTGGGGAATGGGATGTTGAGGGTGGAGCCAGTTACGGAGCCCAGAATTGCTGCTGGACCACATTCTGGCTGGAGCCTGGGCCATCTCCATGTGCTGCTGGTGCTTGGCCAGCTCCAGGTCTTTGGCAGCATCAGAGCATGAGGTCAGTGGAGGGGAAGGTATGTTACACAGAGGCTGAACAGATGAATATGGTGTTGGGAGAAGTAGGATGCTGCTGTTCAGAGTTGCATCTATAAAGTCCTGGACAGAGCAGTCCCAAGGAGGGACTACAGGGCCAGGACAAAAATAAAGATGGGGAAGAAGCCATTACAACAGCAGAAGTAGAGCCACCCTCTGTTGATTGCTCCACCATCTTCCAGTGGTCTGGGCTCTGCCAGTGGATGTGTCCCTGGCACAGTGAGAGCATGTCTTCACCTCTAGCAAAGGGGGGGCTGAGCAAGCCCCTGTGCTCCTACAGCCTTAGAAGATAAATGCCTGGTCAAAAAAAGCCTGTTGCCCCCAGAAGCATCTGGGGTGCTACAGCATCTCAGTTGAATGCCAGTTTTATGACATTTATGCTAAACCATAAGAAGGTGCATAAACATCAGATACTTGGGTGACAGCAAGGAGGCAGTTTTGGTTTTCTTCATTCAACCATGCCTCAGAATCAGAGCAATTATTAATGTTACAACTCATCGTTCTGTTTCAGTGACCAGCCTACAAAAATAGCTGCTCAGCTGCCCACAGCAACCTATGCTGTAGATCTGGGGTTTGGGGAGTAGGGGAGACATGGTCCTGGCATGGAACAGCTATCTAGGTACAGCCACAACACCAGCTGCAGGACAGAAATAGGACCAGGGAACAGTGTGCTTAGAGTATTAAAGCATCTTCCTGGCAGAACTTCAAGGGCCTGGACATCTGCCCAGAATACGTCAAGGAAAAAAGATGTCCCTAAACCCTGCTTACCTAGGAACACTAGGAAATGAAGAAGCCCTAGCTGGTAAGCAAAAGTTGGGCTATTTCTCGTAACAGCTTCTACTTCTGCAAGGTAGCAAAAGGAGTTGGAACGCAGTAGAAGTCCAAACCCAGCACCACAGGACTAATGTGTACACAGAAAATAAAACCACTTCAGCCCATGGAGGACAAACTTCCTAAAGCAGGATTTGGATGTGCTGAGGTCGCGTAGTATTTGTAGCATCTCAGTCATGTCCAAGGGAACGGTGCAGTCACCACACCAACACACACATCCCGGTGAGGTGGCTCTAGAGCCACCTCCTCTCACCCCAGCTCCCAGCAGATAGAGTAGAGATAGCCAAGCCTGATTTGGCCCCTTGTGGAGCAACACCAGATGATGCTCATCAAAGATTCTTGGCAGCCCTGGCTGTAGGTTTGGCTCAGAGGCTGCTCCATGCTTTTAATAAAGCACTTGAGCTTGCAACTGTAAACGAGACGAAGCTCAGACCAATGGGAACTTAAATGTGGCAAAGATCCAAAGGAGAGGGGGGAGGAAAAAAAATAAAATAGAAAACATAGAATCATAGAATAGTTTGGGTTGGAAGGAAGCTTAAAGATCATCTAGTTCCACCCCTCTCTTCTGGGCAGGGACACCTCCCACCACACCAGGTTGCTCCAAGCCCCCTCCAACCTGCCCTTGAACCCCTCCAGGGATGGGGCAGCCACAGCTTCTTGGGGCAACCTGGGCCAGGCTCTCACCACCCTCACCCCA
>BJBW01008661.1:0-54841 GCA_004320125.1 Scolopax mira
CTAAAGAGTCCCAGCTCTCGCAGCCTCTCCTCATGAGGGAGATGCTCCAGTCCCTGAATCATCAGGTTTATAAACTTCAAGAATTAAGTTTAAAAAGTCTTTTATTGAAACTCAAAAAAAGTCTTTCAGTAGTTTAAATAAGTGTTTAAATGTGTATGAAATAAAATTTAATTTTTGCTCAAGCCGAATAAAAGACAAAAGAAACCTCAAACAGTAACTGAACGGAAGAATGAATTTAACCTCAAAAAAAGACAGAAGCACTTCTTACCATATAGACAAACTGCAAAGAAATCACAGTACCATTACATTTGTAGTAGATTGTCTTTACAGAAGCTCCAATTTCTAAAAACTTAGCCAATTAAAGTACTGAAATAATGCAAACACCAACATGTTATTTTATTCAGATCAAGCCTATAAAAAGAGGGGATTTTCATTTTCATCAACCATCTTCCAGTGACAGAAGGAATTATAACAAACCTTCTAACTGCATAACTTAATTGATTTTAAGGTAGAACTCAGCAGATGCAAATATCTTGATGGTGAATAACTAAACCACAGAGCTATTTAAATTCATTGTCTTCTTTATTTGCCTAAAATATTTCTATCTTGATGATTTAAAATACTGTTTTGAGCAGGGGAGAATTGGATTGTTTAAAGAGGCATGAGAAAATGAGGTTACACAGGAAGCCTATTGGTCACTTCATGTTGCTGTGTGTTACTTGTATCTAATGTAAGAAGTGTTTTCAGGTAAAGGTGATTTCCAGGTTTCTGAGTAGTTCTTTAATTATTTTTCTTTTGAGTTAGAGCAAGCACATACAAGGATAAAAACAGTGAAAAATAAATTATATTTTAATTATCTCAACAAGAAGCTGCAAGCTACGCAAAGAAAAGGGATTAATTAGGAAACAAAAGCTGTACTATCTACACAGTAATAGAGTAGTAGAAACAACTTTTTCAAATGATATAAATAGGTATTGACGCTTTAAAATCAGTGAAGTTATACTCACCTGTCAGCAGAGAAGTAGCATTTCTTATTCTTAGGAAAAATATCACCGAAATTCCCTTATTAAACACATATGTATTTACAGACATCCCAGGTTAGCAGCAGTTTTTCAGTCAACCTTAATAAGATTAGTTTTTGGAAACCTGTTCCATATATCTTTCCTGGCACTTAGGAAAAAGTTAAGAATCAAACAGAAAAGTAAGAGTGTCCCTAGAGTTTCAAGTACGAGAAGTTATACTGGAGGTTTTTTGATTCCTTAGCAGTGCTAGAAACTGGATCCAAACCTAGTGAGTGGCTTTGGAGAAATCAATTCTACCATCTGTGCTTCAGTTTCCTTTCTGTGCTGGCTTCTCTTGTTCATTCACATTCATCTTTTTTGAACATGGGTTATCTCTGACAAGAAATGGCAATGGTTCACATGTAAACAAGGGTTCGCAATTCCTGCAATATGAAATAATTGCTGGAAACCAGAGACCTTTGCTTCTTCAAAGTGATCCTCATGTGAGCATGTACAATGATCATGACCCCCCTGTCTAGGAACGTGGCAGTTGAGGAAAGCATCTTCAAATCCAAATTGTCTTGGGTAAATTTACTCTATTATTTGGTTTTGTTTTGAACAAATGTGTCTTTGTAATATATACATTTCTTGTAATCAAATAAGAAAAGACAAATATATTCCTAGTGGTTGTCATTTCTAATGACAATACAAGCATTTCACTCCCTTCTGTTTTAATCACAGTTTTTCTTGCTCTGCACTAATGGCATCAAAGTGAAAAACAATAATAATTTATTTGTATAAGAGTTTTTCTTAATAGAGAAAGAAAGAAAAAACAAGGGACAGCCAAGCAGTGAGCAGTTGTTCTATACTGAAATCTCTTCATCACATCTTCACATGAACAGCTTCTTACTGGGGTTAAATTGAGCTTAGTTAGAACTGAGACTTACCTAAGGTAAATATGAAGTATATTATTTCATACTCCAACAGCTAAATTTATATACATTTACATATATTTATAATTCATGTTCTGTACAAGATGACCTCCAGAAGCTCCTTCCAACCTGCGCCATACAGTGATTGTGTGATTTTCTGAAATACTATTAAAAAAATGTAAGGAGAATTCCCCTCAAGGATTAAAGGGAATAGTGAACCTATATAGTGTTCCATTTTACCTTGTCATACAGCAGCTTTAACAACAACAAAAATTAAAAAAGTATATTAGTATTAGGCTTTCTGCGTTCCAGAATAAATCCCATTATTTCTTTTAGCTAACTTATTTTGAGTTTGTAACACCTCTCCATGAATGTATAGTCATAACAACCATATGCTTAACAGATGAAGCTGTTAAATGGTAAGAATAATGACAGATTTCTTAAAGGAAAAATTCAAGCCTAGTTCTTGGCAATATTTTTACTTACATCCTCTATTTAGTCATGGCAGTTTGTGCTCTCTCAGGCATAACATATGCCAAAGTAGAAGGTTAATGACTCTTAAGTTATCAATAATTCTGACAAATTTAGTTATTAATGTTGATGTTGTTATATTAACAAAGTTTTTAACCAGTGCAAGTATTGAGAGAACCATTAATGATAAAAAGATCATTGGTAGTGTGAAATCTGTGTGCCTTGGAAAATTGACTGCAAGAAATATGCAAAACAAATATTTTTTCATAGATCTAAAAAACGTATAATTTTTTTTCCTATATCAGCTTTCCTGCTCTTTGATAATACACTCATGTGGCTTTTTTACTCTTAGACAGATGATACCCAAAATTGCAAAGGGCAACAGTCTGAAGCACAGTTCACAATTATAGTTCTGTGCAATAAAAAATCCCCAAACCCCACACAAACTGTCTTAACTTTTAGATATAGTTTTATAGCATCAAATAAAAGTATATGAACCATTAAAGCAGTATAGAAATCTAAAAGCTGAACTTCCAAGTCTATGCAATGGACCTCAAGGTGACACATGTAAGTCTCTGACCCAGCAAAGGGTATTTCTCTCCAGGCTTTTCATACCTGTATTTATTGAGGGAGAACTGAAATTTACCTTAAAGCAGACACTTATTTAATTAGCCTAACTCTTTATTTAATAAAATGAGCAACCAAATGCATGAACTCGTGAATTATTTTGTTCTTCCAGGGTTATGTCTGAGGGAATGTGTCACCTACATATCTGTAAAGGCAAAGGCAATTTTACAGTTCCTATTGGGTTTTTTTCTCAATATTAAAGTTTATTACACCAAAGTACACCAAATTGTCCTTTTGCAGGCTATGATATCAGAGCTATGCTGATAAATCCCCTCTTTTGCTGTTTTTTTTTTGTTTCAATAATATTGGGCAGTAGTGTAGATGCTTGTACTTTTAGGTTCAGGCAGTTTCAATTAATTTCTGTTGCTGAATATCTAAAAACATAATCATGTAAATAGTTGTTTCATAGAAACCTACACTCAAGACCCCTTTTATAAGCTTTTGTCTGAGATACATGACCAGGTCTGTTAGTTCTGAAGCAGATTCAAAGTCCCACTGTCAAATTGTCTTATGGGAAATAAGTTCCACAAAAATGAAGTGTGGATTTCTTCAGTCCTTGTTCATCTTTTTCCAAAGAGATTTACCATGAGCTTCTGAAAGTCTCCTGCCTGAAGTCCATCTGAAGTGCTTCTTTAGACCATTGGTTGTTTACACTAAGTTTTAAACATGGAACTACTAAATCCTGATATAGCTGATGATGCGGTGCTCTTCTTGGAAGTTCTAAAAGCATTATCACTGCACCGATGTGGTGTTATCCCCATGAATTGGCTGCAACTTTCTGTTAATATTAGTTGACATGGTTATGCTACTTACTGTTCTGCATTTAACTTTTCATGTTTTCTGCAGATTGCTTTGTTGCATAGCATAGACATACATTAAGATATTTAATCATTTAAAGGGGAAAGAGAACTACCCTAAACAGCACTGTTTACATTAGTAGCCTGTCTTGCCACTCTCATTCATTTCATCAAACATGTAAAATGGTTTGACTGACCACCTAAATGCGAGGTACTTCTGCTGTCCCTTGCAGTATTCTACCGAGGAATTGTTATTAGGCATAGTGTCTTTACATACCTTTCATGCTTAAGAGTTTGCAGGGTAGCACTCTTACTGTTCACCAGCTCTTGCATCAATGAACAAAGAGAAGGTTGGTTAGAAAAGAGAAATCTTCCATTAATTGTATTCCCCGAATATTCTGCCTGGTAAAAATTACAATTTTTTCCCCACAATAACATGTGGGGAAAAATTTAATTTACAAAATTTAGTAAAAATTGCTTGACTTTTAAGACAAAAATAATTTTAGGTTTAAATTTCTAGATATGGATATTAAGTATCCTGATTGTAAATAAAAGGAGAATTGTACCTCACATTTTATTTTTAACAATACTTTTTTTCTGAAGAGACAGAAATTAAAATCTTGTATGTAAACACATTTCATTTTCTAAGAATTCCTATAAACTATATAGATTGACTTTGGACTTTTTCTTATTTCCTTTACCTTTTACTTAAAATGAGTATTTATACTATTAAGGTAGTATAGACAATTGTTGCTACTTTTGAAAAATGTAAAATCATGTCAGAGTGAGTGTTTTATTTAAGTTTTTCTTCTATGATCTAAGGAAAGACTTAGTGCTTAATGCTGTTAGTTCACAAGCGGTGCTTTAAAAGGCAGAATATATTATTACATATTACAAAGATTTTTGATTCTTGTGTCTTATATCTTGAAGTGACTGCTAAATATTTTAATTTCCCGTTTCCAAGATGAAATAAAATGCAGCAGAAAATACAGCTGATTGCTTGCACTGAAAAATGTTTCTAATTAGCTCTTAAAGTCATCTTCTCTGAAGGGGGTTAGGACTCTCACACAGGCCACTTGTTGCTTTATTTCTCTCATCCATCTCCTTCAGGCATCTTGACATTTTACAGTGCGTTATTTTTTACACACCCTAAATTGAGGTTCTTAACCTCATCCTAGAAAGAATAATTTTCACTGAAAAGGAAAAAGAATGACTTTTGGTTTTGATCAGACAATCTTTAGGCCACCTACTCTAGTGTACATGAACAACTGCTGTGCCAGACTTCTGTTCAAGTCTGTGTCCAAAGACAGTGCCACATAAACTTAAATTTTTTTTAAAAATTGTCACCTTTTTATTGGTGCTTATTAATGAAAAGACAAGGTGACCTTATTATTTTCTCTCTTTTAATTTTCTTTTTTTTGTTTTGGGACTGGGGCTAGGGATAATTGGCATACTTCTTAACAGTCTCTAAAGACCAATTAGCAACAGGGAGCCATGTACTCTGCCAGTCTGAGTTTCAATTAAACGTCTGCTCCAGGAGGAGCTAAACACAGCTATTGAACAGCAGTTACACCATTGATAGAGCCGAGTCCACTGCTGAGGACAAAGACTCTTGCTTCACAACAGATGGCCTAAGGCTCTGGCAATTAATACATTTTTATGACTTCTAAATCTTTCTGACCTTTTGCTTTTCTCTGTCTGAATTAGTAGGGCACAGTCTTATTGGTAGAAAGGAAGTTTAAAGGCACATTTATGTGACATCTTTTCAGGAACTCCATTCTACTTTTTTAAAATGTTAAATGTATTCTGTTGACAGAATAACAGCCCAATTTTAATCAGTGAGGACTGCAAAGTACTAATTCTGACTCTAGGGAAGGTGATGATTTCTGGTGAGATCCCATTGTTGCTATAGCTGGGTTGCCAAGGTAGTTAGGGATTAGAGGATAGTAATAATTAATAAGTATGAATTAGATCTCAAAGGCCTGTATATGTGTAACAGAAATAAATACTTTCATCCTAACTCATTGTGTACTAGAGTTGTATTTTTAAAACGTAAGTTTTAAAAAATAGAAACACAAGAATCAAATCAATATGGCATAGATTGCCATATAAAAATTCTTTTTTAAATTAAAGAAGTATTCACAAAATTTGTTTAACTAATAAAATAAGATGGATTCTAAGAATATGGAGTCAGCATACATTACCTTAAATCTTTCAATTATTAAAAATGTACTTTTCCTTCATTTACTTGTTTCTTCATGCAATATATCATCAATATAAAGTTTAATAATAATAATAATTATTAATAATAAAAAAGTAAATGAATATATCTCTCTCGGGCATACTATATCCTGAGTCAGTTTTTGAAATATGGCTAGATAAATTTAGGTTTCTTACCGGTTTTTTCCTGCCTCTTAATTAGAAGCACAATGAATTTCTCAGATAAATAATAATCACACACAAGCTTAGTAAAAAAAAAATAATTAAAATTATATGCGCTATATGAAAAACAAAGATCTAAGATCATGGAAAAAAGGAAGAAAGTTACAAATTTTTTGGTGCCTAGCACATATTGACAACATTTTCAAGCATTGTTTCTTTTCTCATTTTTTAACAGAATAAGAATTGGACTCTTTGTGTATGTACAAATAGTATGCACAAAGAAAATGGATTTGCTTTCTGCACAGGATACAATACCTCAATGGGTCATTATATTACTTTTTTTCTCTATTTCTATTCAATGTACATTACCCAAACAATTAATTCAGTTGAAAGAGAACAAAGAACACTCATGTTTATACAACTTTCTTTATAGCCTACAGAAATATTATTGTCTATTTTAAGAACATAAAACATAAGAATATAAATTTATATTTGTATTTTAAGAACATAAATTATGAAAGTAAAGCCTTTTCATTAAAAATCCATCCCTTGTTTGTGATTTTTCCATTACATATAATGTTAATATTTTCTGCAATTAATTTCCCCTATTAATACATAAAATGATTTAGATATTATCATGACTACAAATAAGTTCAGTGATAAACATTTATTAATAATAATAGTTAAGTGACACAGGAAATCTATAATAAAAAGTTTTGTTCCACAGAATATGAGTTATAGTTAAAAAATTCACATACTTTAAAGAAAACCCACATTATTAGAAATTAATATTTTCTTTCTCAGAAATAAAGATATTTCTGAAATATCTTTAAAAAAAATAGCAACATTGAACTGTTAAATTAAACTTCTGTCATATCAGCCTCTCGAGGATGTCTTATATACAAGTTTCAGACATCAATAGATAATTAGACAACTCAGACAAGATCAGCCATAAACTTGGGACTTATTCAGCTTATATGTACTCTCTGAAATTCACTGACTTTATTGATTGTGTCTTTTTTGGGCAGTGAAATTTTCTACCTCTATATTGCATGGAAAGACTTGAATGCCTAAATATGTCAAAAAATGGATTTCTTTTCCATCTGTAATAGTATCTAGAGCTAAGATTTTGAAACAGCTCATTTGGTTCTGATTTTTAAATACTGAGATACTACATGTAATGAACCATTCTTTTTTTGGTGGCTTAAAGTTTGGGATCTCAGCTTTATATTCATATTTTTTCATCTTTTTCTTTTTGTTGTTATTTATTACTATTTACTATTACTATTTACCGTGCAAAAGAATTTTAAAAATAGACTAAATTAAAAGCAGGGAAGAGTTAGATGCCTTAACATGTCTAGGAAGGCCTGAATTCTGTTGTACCAAGTTTTAAGATAAAATCAATCTGAAAAAATGCCTATATGTATGACAATCGTAAAGCTCTTCTAAAACATTGAAATATATCTCACAGTAAAATTTAGTAATGAATAGGCTGCTCTTACTATAAATTGTCTTACAGTCCTGCAGTCTAATTGATCTTGCTTGGGAATTAAAAAAATGAAGTATCTGGACTCTAGTTCTAATATCAATCATTTTGGTACTTCCTAGGTGTTTTCCTTGATGTACTTGTCTTCCAAGGTCTTGTGAGAACTTTCAGTGTGCATGTAAGAATCTAGTGAAATCTTTTCAAAGAAAAAGAAAACATAAAAAAGAACAGGACTGGAGACTCCACTCTCCATCTTTGTATAATGGAAGAAGTGAATTGAGAGTCTAGGATTGTTTTTGTTTGGTTTTTTTTTTTTTGTACTGAAGGTCAGATTATTCAGTGCCAAGGAACTGATTCTTCCACATAGTCTGTGCTGAACATGGGCACTGCATATTATTTGTAGGAAATCTAAAAAAATTAAAAATTCTAAAAGATTGTCTAAAATTACTATATTGTTCTATTTGTATTTTGTTTGGTATAATTGAAGTCCTTTAGTTCCCCAGCAGGCCTTTTCTAAGCTAATTCACAGTTCACAAGGGAAAGAGGAATAACAGGTGAAGGATATGAGGATCCTCGTTTTGGTATAGGAGCAGATAAACTGTGGGTGAATATTTAAACATCTAGAGATAAATGGAAGGCTCACCAAGGACACAGCACCTCAGAAATATGCCTGCAGTTAGGAAAATGGGATGTATTTGGAAGTGAATGAGGCTGGTTCATTGTCTTCAGAAGGCTCAGGTACACAATAAAAATCTGTAATTATTCCCTCCTTATAACTTTTTTTTTCCTGCATGCAGCTTTCAAAGTTAATCTAGCATTTTTAATATTTCATCTGATGTGAACAAACTTTCCACTTATTTGGAAAAGCTTACTTTACTCATATATCTATGCAGATGTGTAGGTGGTGGTGTGGTTGAATTTCTTTTTTTTTTTTTTTTCTTTAATATTCTTAGGGATAGAACCTGTAAATGGGTAGAAAATTTTGAATTTTGTCTTTCAAATAGTGTTTTGTCTATAGTTTCCATTAATCTATGGGGATAACTTCTTTCATATGTAAGTCTGTTAGCTGCTTTTTACAAAAGTACTTCTAATCTTGACTTTTATCTTTCAAATACCTATGGTTTGCGGGATTTAAGAATGTAAGAAACCAAAAAACCAAGAAATATGCATTTTACTTTCCACTTAGGTCTTTACTCTTCATAGAAAGTGATTATTGAACTGAAGAAATCCATTTTGATTAAACTGATTAATAGCTTGGTTATAATTTTATTGCTCATCAAGCTGACAGCATTCTAGGCTGATATCCTTTGTTTATCCAGGTATAAGTACAGGATCATTAAATCCATGCTTTCATTAGCCCTGTTCAGTGAAACTCCAGCTCCATTTATGTGTATGATACCTTTGGGAGACAGAGAGTGTAAAGCCATCCTTAAAGCTACTTCAGGGTATGTGAAGTTCTAGCTCTCCAGTGCCTGGTTCATATGGTTTTGTAGGATTTTATCTTCTTCCTGTCTTTCTCTTTCTGCCTGTCTGAAACAAATTCTATCTGACACAGAACTTTGTACCATTATCTGATACCTTCATGAAACAAAATGCATCTGCTAGCCAATGTCATTCCAATGTACAAAAAAGGGCATAAGGGAAGGACCAGGGAACTACAGACTTGTTAGTCTAATCTCAGCTCCTCAAAAAATTATGCAGAAGATTATACTGGATACTAATAAAAGGCATTTAAAGAATAATGCAGTCATCAGGCACAGTCAACATGGGTTCACAAAGGAAAAGTCCTGTTTAGCTAATTTGATATCCTTCTATGATGAAGTCACCTACCTGGTGGATGAAGCAAAGGCAATGGATGTATTTTTTCTGGGATTTAATGGGGCTTTTGATACTGTCCCTCACAATATCCATATGGACAAGTTGTCCATCTGGGGAAGAACAGTTCCATGGTGCATTGGGTGAAGAACTAGGTGAACATCAAGGGTCAAAGATAGTACTGAATGACACTACATCTATATGACAACTGGTCACCAGTGGTGTTCCTCAGTGTTCAGCTCTATGGTCAGTTCGCTTCAATGTATTTATCAACAGTATGGATGCATGAGTTGTATGCACCATCAACAAGGTTGCTAATGATACTAAACTAGCAAGTGCTGTTGACTCTGTTTAGGGATAATATGCCTCACAGAGGAATCTAGATAGACTGGAACATTGGGCTATGATTAAGAAGTCCAAATACTGGATTTTGTACCTAGGGCAGAGTAATGCCAGGCACAGGTATAAACTGGGAGAGGAGTGGCTGGAGAGCAGCCCCACAGAAAGGGATGTGGGGTTGCTGGTTAACAGCAGGCTCAATGCATCAGCAGTGTAGCCTGGCAGCCAAGAGGGGAGTGCATTAAACACAGTGTAACCAGCCAGTCAAAAGAGGTGACTATCCTGCTGTATTCAGTGTTGGTGCAGCCTCACCTTGACTACTGTGTACAGTTCTGGGTCCCACAATTTAGGAAGGATGTGAAGGTTCTTGAATGAATCCAGAGAAGGGCAACAAAGCTGGTGAAAAGGCTGGAAGGAATTCCTATGAGGAGTGGCCAAAGACTTTGGGCTTTTCTAGTTTGGAGAAAAGGAGGGGTGACCTTATTGCTCTTTACAGCTTCCTGAGGAGGAGAATTGCAGAGGGAGGTGCTGATCTCATCTCCCTGGTATCCAGTGATAGTACACATCAGAATGGCTCAAATCTGCACCAGGGGAGATTTAGACTGGACATTAGGAAGCATTTCTTTACCAAGAGGGAGACTAAGCACTGGAACAGGTTTCCTAGAGAGGCAGTTATTGTTTAAAAGGCATTTGGACAATTACCTTAATAACATGCTTAGACGTTTGGTCAGCCCTGAATTGCTCAGGAGGTTGGACTAAAGGATCGTTATAGGTCTCTTTCAGATGAAATAGTCTATTTTATTCTATTCTCTCATTCAGGTTTGACTTTTGTAGGACATTTCATTTGCAAAATAATTGTTGGGAGGTAGTTATGTATTCAAACCCTTTTCCCTTAAAACACAAGGTAATAGTGAAAGTACATTTTTTTAAATAACAGTGAGTAAAATATCAACTTCAGAGGAATCTGAGTATCCCAGTCTAGAATTTGTTCCTACTCTACTATTGTTTTTGAATCTGCACTTGTATTGAGCTTTAAAAATGGTAAGACCAAGATAAGCTCAAGTATTCAAAGGCTACATCTGTTCAGAGCTTACAGATGGTCTTTTGTGTTATCTCTGGGTTCTGTATAATTATATGTAACACTGTGCTTCTCAGGGAGGTGTTGCAGTGTACAGATACATTACAACTGAAATGTTCCAAGAGATTTTCCTTAATACTTATTATTATCTATTCCTCAGTGTATGCACCATAATCTCAAGAGCAAAGATTACATTCTTGGACATTGACTTGTACTTGTTGCAGAATCCCTGCACTTGAAAAAGTCTGTCTTGTTAGGTTAAAAAATACTGAAAAGCTTTCCTTCTCTTCCTGCATAATTTAATAGAGAACAAAGATGTGCTTTAAGTTTTTCAAACCACACTACAGGAAATTATCTTCTTGATATTTGCATAAAATGCATAAGATAAATATTAAAGATGTGCTTTCCACTGACATCAACACAAACCTTTTGGTTCATGTTAGCTTCTTTAGTATTCTTTGTCTTTCAAGTTTACCTCTCCAGTAAGTGTTCCTTCTTTCTGCCTTCTCAAATAAACTGTCAGTCTTATAAATGCTTATTCTATTTGACTGCAGAATCTCCCTGGTTTGCCTCACAGAATAAAGATGAAAGGGTTAAATGCAGGAATGTGAATGTGAAGTTGGTTGAAGAAGTGTGGAATTTCTTATGGAGGAGACATATACACCTGAGTATTGAAACAGAAAGGAAGAGAACTATCTTGAATTATTTATTCTCCTAGATTCCAACAGCTCTTTTCTCAAAAAAGCACTTTTCTGTTGAATAAATAACCAATTCCCAAAGGTATCCCTGCTACAGTTGAATCTTATTAATCCTAATATGAAGGACAGGGAGACTTTCTTTTAAGCAACCAGACCACCATGCAGTATACAGGGAAGAGAAAAGTGGCAATATTGTAGACAATTTTTAGGGGGTGGAAGAAGAGAGGGAGGGGGGAAAAGCTGCAGTATATTTCTTAAGGTGTATTAGACTATTTTAAAGTTTCTAATCTCTAGATGCATATTGAATATTGAATATTGAATTGAATATTGCTAGTTTTTCTAATTTTTAATAGATCTTTGTACTAAAAAGTGTATGATACACTTTGATGATACAGTGGTGTATTGATACAAGCACTGATGTATCAATACAAATCTGCGGTAACTAGTAAACATTTGTCTGTATTAATTACAAGAATAACCATTGACAGTACCATTAGATAACTGCTTCTGTTTTCTAAACCAGAGCCTTGCAAATAAATGTATAATCTGCTGGAGGCCTATTCTTTTCACTGAACACATTCTCAGTACATCTTAAGGTTAGTAAGTTATCTGCATGTATCAGGATGCAAACTGAGCAGATTCTGTGTTCATTTATATTTTTAAGTGTCAGGCTTTTTTCAACAGTCCGTATAAAGCAAAACCATCAGTAGCATAGCTTTTCTTAATTCTGCTGATACCCTAGATATTAAAAAATCCAACATAATAATTGAGCCTTCCAGTTCATCCACTTCTGTGGGGGTACTTTGAACTTAATAAATGCTTTCTTTTAGTTTTATCATTAAAATTATTACAGTTCAATGAAAAAAAAAAACCCAACACCTGTGGAATTTTCTGCAATTTTTCAGTCAATCTTTAATTTCATTTACTTTTCAGAATGTGTACCACAATAAATCCCTCTTTAGATTAAGCAACTGATGATATTAAAGGAAACCCCTTTATGTATACCTACTAAAATCCATTTATTTTTCCTATGGCCATGAAACTACAGTTTACAGAGACAGTGCTTTTCTGATGAAGTTCTGATGAACTTCATTCTGGTAAAGAGCCCAATTTTTTAAAGATTAATTTTTTTAAAGAATCACACACCATTTTGACTCAAATTGTATTGGCTTTTGACCATAATACTTTATCCTATTAATTTCTGTTTGTCATGTATTTCTTCAGACCTGCATAAATTTTTGGTGGATTGGAACCTAAAAGTGGTATTGGCATTTGGAACTGGGCTGCATGAATATTGCTGTTGTTCTTCTTTACTTAAAGTAAGCAAACTTCTGTAACAAAAAGCAGTACTAGTAATTGTGAATTACTAATAACTGAAGAGAGAAAGTACACTAATTTAAAACTGTGTCATCCAGGCATTTTTAAAATTTATTCCAAGAAGATAAAAGAAACAAAGAAACTAACTACAGAGAGAAAAACAAAGAAATAAAGCATAATCTTTGCAAACACTGACTTGTGAATTATTTCTGACATTTATTGAATATAGAAACTCAATTTTCAGTAAAAGTCAAAGCAGGAAGAAAATGTGCTTTACGTTTTATTCTACTTACCTTGAGAAGAGAGTGTTTTCAATGGAAAAAATGGTAAAATCAGACCAAATTTTTAGGTGCACTGATGGGATGTAGGCATAATTGTTTTTCTCTTTCTTGCTTTTCTATCGATTGAGCTAGAAGCTTTAATTTTTTTCTTTGCAGTCAGACCTTATGACCTCAATTGTCATCTTTTAACCAATTACTGTAATATAGTTTTAATATTACTATGGTAAACAGTACCACATTGAAAGAAAAATAGAAAATCTTAATAAACACAAACCCACATGTTTGATTTCCTATAGATACACTGCATTCATTCTCTAAATGTAGTTTGTTTTCAAAATACTGATTTCCAGGCAAATATCCCTAAGTGAGTTGAGTTTCCACTCAAAGCACTATTTATCTTCCCATACAGTGGTTGAGATGGACAGAAGAATGTAATTTCAAGATGATCTTCCTTGTTTCCCCTCGAGTATTCATGTAAACAAGCAAAAAATCAAGGGAAAGCTATAGTCTTAAAATTCAGGAATTGACAGTTATCACGGTTAGTCAGTTAAGGCTGAATATTTTCAGTAGTTTGATGATTTATGCAAATATCCAATGCTCATATCACATATTAGAATACATAAAATTAGATTACTCTGTATCTTATCTGAAAAAACATTGAGCAAATTCAAAGCCATTTGTAAAAAAAAGACCACTTTCTGCAGAAATACCTAAAAAGAAGGAAGATATGCAAGAAATGTTAAATACCATCAATGCACTGCTGAAGTACCTTTATAGAAATATCTCATGCCTTTAAAGACCATCTGGAAGAGAGAATAAGCAGTTGATCGATTAAATCTGCATGCTAAACTTACTAGGGTGGATTTCTCAGCTTTAGTCTAAAAAGTGAAATATGAAACTAAAGGGTATTCAAACATGGATAAAAGCAAGATGAAAGTAATCCTGGGGAGAGAAGCAGCTAATCTAACTGAGGACAACAAACCAGCATGCTCATTGATAGCTGGAAGGCAGTAACACTGGAAAGAAAAGGCTTGCTGTCCTCACTGGGGACAGCTACATTTCCATGAGCACGTGAGGAAAAAGCCTCAGAAAGACTAATGTAATGTGTGGCTTTTTGCACAGCAGCTACTCTAGTAATGATAATAACAGACCCTTAGAAATGTGGTCCAAGCATGACCACATCCTGCTATGTTAGTTGGATTTATTAGAATTATTTATGCAGTTATTATAACGAGGTTTAATGAAATGATAGGTAAAGAAATAAATAAAGGTAAAAGATAGGTATTTAATTGCAAAAATAATTGTTACTCTGTTTTAATACAAGCATTTTTTTCCCTAAAAGTAGTAAAATATTTGTCCCTTTAAAGATTCCAAACCTTAAATTATCTATGGAGATCAATTCTTCTCAAGCTCCCTGAGAAGAGGGACTATTTAGTGGATGTTTTCAGTTTTGGATTTGGATGTTTCTAGAAAGAGGATATGGTTACTTTAGTAATACATACTTACAGTGTGTTTGAATTCTGTACACCCATATCTGTGGAACAGATAGGTTTCCAGCATCAAAAGTAGTTTTCTTATATTACTATGCTACCACGTGTACCATAGAAACCGCCTGGCCTGCTGAGCAGGATGTAATTCTAAAGACAAAGAGGAGGGACTGGCATAGTGACATATGACCACAAGCAGGTGTTACCCAGTTATTCTATGATTCGTACTGCACAAAAAGAAGAACTTATAAAATCTGAAATACTAAAAAAAATTTGTCCATTTCTGGCAGCACTCATTCTTGGCTTTGTGTCGGAATTTTTGTAAAACCATTTGTTTCAACTACACTATTATAAGGTCCTTTCAAGTATGAATATTGAATCTTTGGGATTACTATTTTGCTTCAAGCAATTTTATGTGCTTCATCCAACTCGCATTCAGACTAAAGATGTGTATCACACAAGTTTTAAATCCCCTCCCCAGGACTTGTCATATCCCAAAGGCAGCTCCAGACTTCAATCTCTGCAGCTAGCCAGTTTAAAACAAAGAGAATATACCGTGACTTGGAATAATCTACTAAAAGAGCCACTGAAAACATAGGTATTTACTTCACCAAGAGAGCAGCTTTAAAATAAACAATAAAAATAGCTTGTAGCACAGGTAACTTCTCTCACAGACCCAATTCTTCTAAAGCAAGACCTAAAGGTTCTTTTCGAGCACTTTGGGTAAAGAACCAAAAATATTAGGAAGTATATCTAAAATATGTCCTACAATGGTGAGAACATTTTCTAATCTTAGGGAAGTATTTGGCTTGCATATGTATCAAGTGCCTCTGGTGTACCCTGTATTGGAAGGAAAGATGGTACAGGAATCTCTTTATTTATACTGCTTTGTAACAGCTAAGAAAACCCTGAGATGTCCCCACAGAGAGTGCCACATCTGGGCCGTACTTCCTCTCTCTGCTTGGTGCAGGAGGTGAAGGCAGGGACAAGCAGGTTCCTGTCTTGGAGCCACTGGCTGCTCCATTCAGGTCAGGCAGCCCCAGCATGAAATCTGTCCTTGGAACAAGTCAATAGCAAGAGATGAAGCTTCTGCAGAATCAGAGAGAAACCCATTTGCATGAGTCCTCAGCTACAGCTTTTCCTCTTGTTTGGAGCAGTGGCTGAAGACTATATAAAAAAGGCTTTATCTATTAATGGCTATTAATACCTTAATACCAAAATAATACTGCCATGATATTAATAAAAATACACAGTCACTATAATGTCTGAGCAAAATTAAAACTGACTGTTCTTGTAAAATGTAGTAAATTGGTCAAGTTTCCTAAGAGTTCCTCATTTACTGATTGTTTTCATTAATTTGAATTCAGCAATCAAATCTGCTAAATAATCTTGTGAAACACCAAATACGTATTCTTTAGCCAGTTCTAAAGACTGATAAAGAAAAAATAGTTGTATTGTTATGATACTACAGATGAAAACTCTAAAGATACTCCATTCTACAAAGTTACTTATGTTCTATTCCACTCCTATAGCTGTTAGAACAGTTTAAAAAACAAATCACATAAATTAATACATAGCTTGAATATTTTTATATACTTCTACATATGTGAATAACTACAGTTAGGCAAGGTGTCATTTAAATAATATAATCCAGAGAGACCTGGTCCTACTGTAATACTGTTTTCTTTTTTTCTTTTAAACTTTTCCATGAAAAAGAGTATACTACCTGGAAGGATCTTGTAGTGAAAGCATAATATGGTTACAATTTGTGCCCTTAAGGCACTCACTTTAAGACCTGCTGATTGCCTCAAGCAGTAAAAATTAATGTAGAAGGAAGTTCTTCTTATTTGGATACTTTCAATGTGCTTTTCTGCCTTTGAAATAATTTTAATCAATTTTTTGCTGGGAGTGATCAATCAGTAATAAATGGTTCTTGGTATGAACAATTTAGAAAGAATCATTCCTCAGAAACATAAAGAATCTTTTACATTTAGCTGCAGTATGTGGCACAGTGACTACTACCTGTGACCCTGAACTGGCACCCAAGAGTATAGGAAGGATAATGACAGAGGTATTTTTAGCAAATTTAGACAATGATTACATCTTGTTTTGGTAAGTTAGAGGTTCCACAGGTTCCACAGGTTCCACAGACCTGTTTAATGAAAAGTTCCAAGGAACAGCACAGGTTTTTAGCAGCGCCTGATTTGATCTGATCCTTTTCAAAGTTTCATCACTAACGACATTTAAAATAGATCATGGATTTATGTAAAGATATTTAAAAATTACATGTGCAATTTAGATGTACAGAATTATAATTTTAAATACAAGAAAATCCAAAGTATTTTTCTGGGGCTGGATTGTAATAGTCAGCATTGCAACACACAATCAAAGGAGGAAAGAAACTGCAGTGAAGGCCTATAGCCTTCCAACCGCAGCAGTAGAGGTTGCTGAAGCCAGTAATAACTTTCTAAAAAAATATCTATGTATCATATTGTACATCAAGCATGCAGAGATATAGAGATTTAGGGGCAGAATACCACATAGTTACATCCTTAAATTGCAGGAGACAGAAGCCTCAAACTTAAAATAATCCAAGGTTGTCGTGTGCGCATCATGCTCCCTCCCTCTTTACAGACCTCAAGAAAATTTCTGAATGGAAAGCAAGATATATTTCATGATTACCCAATGACCATCTCACTGTGCTGGTAAAAAATCCTACTCTGAATCACGCAGTCCTACTGAAAAAAACCCACAACATAAAGCCTCTGTGAGCCATCAATTTCAATCAGTCTTTGTGTTCTTTACATTTCTGTTTGCATGTTGCTTTTGACATATCAGGAAACTATTTTCCCATGAAACTATGAAATCAGAAGACATCTTCATTATAAGGAAATGGTACAAGTTTTTGAGGAAAAGGCAGGTGGTCATCTATGAAAAAAGTTATGTCGTGAGCTAGTGAAATACATCTTTATCAGCCTCCTCCTGTGCCAGGGCTTCCTTGCATTAGGATTCAGCTGATTTGTCAGCAAAAGTCAAACTACAGACACAGTCCAAAGCACAACAAGATGTTGGGTTGGTGAGGGCAAATTCAAGACCGAAGTTAACAAAGATAGAAAGCATAGTCTGGGACCACCAAGCTCCCCTGACTTTCAGTGAAACCCAAATTCCAAACTATTCAAGCGTGCCTGTAGTTTTATAACAATATTGGCTTATATAGTATGCTGAAAGTGACTGCAATAGAAAATATGCCCAATGTCTTAAGCTAATAAATGTCTAAATCAAAATTAGCTTTCCAGCTTCAGAAAGATAAACAAAATATAATTTCCCAGTCTAAATCATCATTTATCATGCTTACTTTTTGCAGTGAGATGTGGACATAATCTTTAGGTTCTAATCTAATTAAAGTGTTTAGTCATATTTTCAAGAAATTGAACAGGTGTACAAAAATTTCATAATATTATTATGTGTGCCTTCTGACAAACATAGAAGAATTTAAAAAATCAATAGGGATTTTCAAATTTCAAATAGTCTTAAAAATAAATCCCAAAATATAAAACTTGCTTTAAAACTTTACAACATGGAAAACCTAAAACATAAATTATAATGAGAAAAGAATAAATCCTTTTCCTTTTTTTTTCTTTTCTGTATTTTTGGAGGTATGTTTGGTTTTTAGCATACATCTAAGAAATTAAAGTTTAGGTACTTAGAAGGGCAATACAGGTATTTTTTTCAGCAAAATATTTTTATATATATTTTAAATATTTTTCTGCAGCTGAGAATCTCAAGTCTTAATTTGTGGTGGTATCTCTACCTGGTATTATCTCTAACTGGTATTTCTTCTTCAAATCTCAAGAGCAAAATAATATATTTTACTGGCTTTCTCTTTAATTTGTTGCTTAACTTGCACTTTCTTATCATACCAAAATGAGGTAAAGCTTAAAGCACTGATGAGCCCATGTAAAGGAAAACTCTACTTGCTGAAGTTAATGATTCTGAGTGGTCTGCAGTTTACATTAGACTGATTCTATTTACCTCATGTAAGATTATTTATAAATATACATCAGCCTGGCTCTATTTATCTTGACTGTAACTGGGAAAGCTAAGAAGTGATTTTGTATCTGAACACTTACTTACCTAGATTGATTGTATCATTATCAGTTTATTACTCAATTTGGGTAAAATTAATACATAGAAGTGGGCAAAACATTTTGTCATTAACATATGTGGCATTAAACCAATGAAATTTATTTCATCCATGTCTGAAGGAGAAGCGCGGGCTTACAAAGACCAGCATTAGTGAATGTGCATGCAGTTATATGCACGTACATCCAACAATATTCAATTTCCATTCTTTGGGCACTTAAATTAGAAGCAGTTATAATAATGGCTCCCATGAACAGGGAATACTGTGCATGTGGACTCATCATAACCAGTTCATGTTTTACATGGCTATCACATGGCTTTGAGAAACTTGGCCTACTGGGGACTGATGGGGTCCACTTATCAAGAAGGAGAAGAATATCTTAAGTCAGAGGTTTGCCAAGCTTGTGAAGAGGGCTTTAAACTAGAGTTGCCAGGGGAGAGGAAACTTAATCCATCTCACCCCAAACAGTAGATGCCAATGCCAGTAATAGATACCCAGAGCTTGCAGAAGGGTCAAAGGTCAACAGGAGAGCACCTGGAGTGCAGCACAAAGCAATTATAACCACTCAAGCCAGTAAGTCACCTTCATCAGGGACCAACTTAAATTCCTCTATGCAAACACACAAAGCATGGGGAATAAACAAGATGAGTTAGAGACATGTGCATGCCTGCAGGGTTATGATCTTATTGCTATCACACAGTATGGTGGGATGGCTCCTATGACTGGAGTGTTGGAATGGAAGGATATAGGTTCCTCAAGGACAGGCAGGGGCGATGAGGAGGGGATGTCACTGCCTATGACTGTCTGGACTGTCAATGACCAGCTGGAATGCATGGAGCTCTGCCTGGGAATAGTTGACAAGCTGACCAAGACTTTATGGATCAGGATTAAAGGGAGGGCAGGGAGAGCTGATGTTACAGTGGAGATCTGCTACAGACCACCTGACCAGGAAGACTAAGCAGATGAAGGCCTCTACAGGTATATAGGAGCAGCCTCATATTCACAAGCCCTAGTCCTCATGGGGTACCTCAACCACTCCAATATCTATTGAAAGGACAACATAGCACAGCATAAATAATACAGGAGGTTCCTGTAATGCATCGATGATAACTCCCTTCTCCAAGTGATAGAGGAGCCAAAGAGGAGAGGTACTATGCTGAACCTTGTTCTCACTAGCACGGATGAACGAATTGCTTCTGGACAGACTCAGACTCAAAAAGGAAGCCTACAGAGGGTGGAAGCAAGGACAGATAGCCTGGCACAAATACAGAGAAATTGATCAAGCAGCCAGTAATGAAGTTAGGAAAGCTAAAGCCCAGATAGAACTAAATCTGGCAAGGGATATAAAGGGCAAAAAGAAAAGCTTCTATAGTTATGTCGGTGATAAAAGACTAAGGAAAATGTGGACCCCCTCCAGAAAGTAACAGGAGACTTGGTCACCCAGGATATGGAGAAGGCTGAGGTACTCAAAGAATTTTTTGCCTCAGTCTTCACTTGCAAGTGTTCTAGTCACACTGCCCAAGTAGGAGAAGACAAAAGCAGGCACTAGAATAATGAGGAACTGCCCACTGTAGCAGAAGACCACATTTGAGAAATATTTAAGGAATCTGAAGTTGCACAACTTCATAGAACCTGATGAGATGCTTCCACAGGTCCTTAGTGAACTGGCAGATGAAGTTGCTAAGATATCCATCGTATTTGAGAAGACGTGGCATCCAGTGAAGTTCTCATTGACTGTAATAGGGGAAACATAACCCTCATTTTTAAAAAAGGAGGACCCAGGGAATTACAGGCCAGTCATTCTCAATTCTGTGCCCAGATCATGAAGTAGATCCTCCTGGAATCTCTGACAAGGCACATGGAAAATAAGTAGGTAAGTGCTCACAGACAAAATGGCATCACTAAAAGCAAATAGTGCAAAAGAAGTGTGCCCAGCAGGTCAAGGGAGGTGATTCTTCCCCTCTACTCCCTTCTGATGAGACCCAACCTGGAGTACCATGTCTAGCTTTGGAGCTCTCAACACAATAAGGACATCGACATACTGGAGTATGTCCAGAGGAGGTCACAAAAATGATCAGAGGGATGGAGTACCTCTCCTATGAAGGCAGGCTGAGGGAGTTGGGGTTGTTCAGCCTGGAGAAGGTCCCAGGAGACCTTATAGTTCCCTACTGGTATTTAAAGGCAGCCTACAGGAAAGATGGGCAGGGACCTTTATCAAGGAATGAACGGGATAAGGGGTAACAGTTTTAAACTGAAACAGTGTAGATTTAGACTATAAATAAGGAAGAAATAATTTACAGTGGCGTTGGTGAGACACTAGAAGAAGTCGACCAGAGAAGCTTTGTGATGTCCCTGGAAGTGTTCAAAGCCAGGCTGGATGGGGCTTTGAGCAGCCTGGTCTAGTGGGAAGTGTCTCTGCCCATGGCAGGGGGGGTTCGAACTAGATGATCTTTAAGGTCCCTTCCATCTCCAACCATTCTATGATTCCATGATCACACAGATTCAGACTGTTAAATGGATGTGCATTCTGGATAACTTATACTTTTATTTTTAGAACAAACTGCCTAACTGAGATGTTTTTCTGAATTTTATGAGGTTTTTTGGGTTTTCTCCCCCCTGGGTTATAGAAGAACACTTTACTAAATCAGATTTACTATGTGCTTCTTTATTTTCTGCCTGTAGGGTCTTACATTCAAATAAGCTGCATGGATTAACCTTAAACTAGTATGAATATAATTAAAAATATATTCTTTCCTGTTGAGAAAATCAGTTTTGAACATCCACATATATTTTAAATTCTAAATTTTCTTTTAAAAATCAGATAATTAATTCTGGCCTAAAGAATTATGCAAAAAAATATGCACAATAAAACCAAGATTTCTCAAACTTAGTATGTGTACTTTTGTGCTCAGAGTAGATAAAAAGTATGGCTACTTATAATTAGTAAAGCCTTCGGAGTAATTCCTGAGCAAGAACATAATTAATTTATTAATATTTCTGATGTTTACTCTTTTGATATGTGGCATATTTTTTCATCCCATAGAGTCGATCACAAAATTCCTAGTCAGACATTGCTCTTGGAAAAACTTCCTATTAAAATATTTAGAAATTCTGAGTAAAGGTTGAATATAGATATTTGATTTTTTTTCCTGCAGAAATCAGAATTACCTGCACAAATAAATGCGTATTTGTATTCACATTCTGTAGATTTCATGAAAAGTAGAAATTCAGCCTATGTTGGATGTATTCCTGGAAATACAGCCCACTCCCCAACTAACCTTGTTTTGCATTCTTCCTGGCAAGAAACAGTTCAGAGTTTTCTCTAACATGTCAGATATGTTTTAATCTTATGTTTGATTGCCAGGGTGTAATCTGTATTAGCAAAGGCTTTTATTTGGCAACAGGAATTACTCGCTCCCCTGTGCCATTTTTATACTTAATTAGTTATATCTTTAGCTTATAAAGAGTTGCCCTAAAGATATTTTGCCATTGTCTAACAACAGGTACTGTACAACAGGTACGAAAGAATTTGTTGACATTTAAATACTTTTCATACTGCCATGTCTCCAGCTGTTACAACAAACAATTTTCTCAAAGACAAAATTTAATAGAGAAACATCATTGCATGAAAAGATTACATTGTTTTACTACAGTTTTTACAATAAGATAAAAACCTTTAAAAATAAGAAGCTGAAAACAAGGAAGAGAATTTATAAAACAACTTTTCATATACACCATCCACTTACAAAACCCACTTGCTTACTGATTCTCTCATTTAAGATTCCTCTGTAAAAGAATTATTCTGTTGTTCAAAAATTTTAAGAAAGCCAAAGTAAAAACTTAACGATAGTTGATGAAAAATACCCAGCTTGGCAGTGATTGTATATTCTGAAACAATTTAAAAGTCCTTCAGAAGTAGTTTTCTCTAGCATTAATAATCAGATATAGTATTTTTTGTATTGCAAACATTATCTCTTGATCATTTTAGCTGGAGGAAACAGAAAAGAAGCACATATGGTGAGTAATTACAGGAAACGAATAGAGCTATTTCTGAAAACTAAGCATATTCACCTACTGAAAGATAATAAATGACAATAAATAAATAAGACACTGCACAAATGTGTGATGATAGTAATCTTGGTCTTGTCTCTGATCTTTGTGTAGGCCCAGTACTAAATTAACAGCGAGTGACAGGGTACAATGAATTTGAAATAAGAACCCTAGATTCATTATTAGAAAAAAAACCCCACCGTTGTTCTTATCTGCTAGACTGTCTTTCTGACCAATTAACCTTATCAAAATATCCTTTTGAAAGATCTAGAGAACATATTTCTCTATTTATAAATGCCTGTCCTTTTATAATATTAATTAAAAAAAAAGAAAACCATCTATTTGGAAGATCTTGAAATAGTTTAGTAAAATATTTACATGCCCATAAATACAAAAATACAATGGTATAAAGAAGTGGAGGATGAAACAGCTTTTCAATGTTTTCAACCATGCATGAATAAGGGAACATACAATAACAGTTTTAGACAGGCTTAAAGCTAAGAAAACAGGCTGCTTTTTTTAAAGGCGTAAGATTAAAAGTAGCTCTGATTGCCTCAGAAGGCTAAAGGTATGTTTAGTAGCCATAGACCAGTTACAAATGTCATTTTTGTAACAGTCTCATTTTTAGGCATATTCTTAAATATTTAATTACTTCTTTTGAAGAATTAGCATTTTCTGTGCCGCTGCTTCAGCTCCTTCTCGCAGTTTCTGTTACTCATCCTTCTCAGGATTTCAGGCTACACAGACTTTTCATATGGGCCATTACAGCCATTTTTATGGTCACATTATTCCAGCTCTGCTTTCTGCCTGGTTTCATTTAGCTCTTTTCCACTACTTAGGAACTCCATTAGAGCCTGAACATCTGTAACTTCCTTTCCTGCGGTTAGATTCTGTGCCTTCCTTCCCAATGAGTCGTGTTTCTTTCTTGTCTCTTAGCCTGTTCTCCTAGCAAGTGGAGAGTGGAGTTACATCCTTGCCCATTTTAGCATGGTATTAGACATCCTAATTAGACATTAATTTCAATTGAGCTCCTTCTCATCTCCTTCAGTTTGGGGTTAAGCCATGAAAAGTCTGTATTAGCTGTGTAGCATGTGGGAATTATAATAAAGGTTTCTAAAGGTGCCATCTTAGTGGAACTGAATGAGGGTAGCTGCTAAAATACTGCAGTACTTTCAGGCTTGGTTAGGTCCAGTGTGACAGGAACTGTCTTAGGATTTCAGACTGTTTTCTGATTTCAGCTCTGCAGTGGGATGGGGCACAGGGACAAAAGGCAGCCACCAGCAGACTAGAAATTCAATCAGACAGCTGAGGTTGACTGAAGCAGAAAGTGCCACTCCTGGACAATATAAAATACAAGAAAAAGTTCTGAATACCCAAGAGTCTCGGTATGATCAGCAAAACCTGAGACAAGATGCTGAATATTTCATGGGAAGTACAAGACTACTTTTTTTTCCTAATTTAACAAGTTGTTCTTGTCCTCAATGAGTTGCTGAGAAATATGTAAACATGGAGAAATTAGTTTGCAGCCTTTACAGAAAAAAATGATATTGTTTTCTGTGTTTCTGTTTATGAACCTTGAAAAATTTCTGGAGGCCAGGAAGTGTCATGTTTTTCTTTTTTCAACAGACAGTAATTAAAACGATGGACTATAACAAGTTTTCTTATATGAGTCATTTCTGAGGGGATTAGCAAGCATTTGAATGCCCAGGGGGTAGGAGTTTTTGTTTCCTACTAAATTCCATGTTGCTTTCTCCATTCTACTTCACAAGACTAACTTTTATTTAATTATTTTAAGATGGCAGTTTTTCTGCAATATTCTAATTTCCATGACCAGAAGTTGTTCTTAATGAATTTTGGTCCTGATTGCTTTTATTTCCAAGATCTAGAGTATGTGTAAACAAATTAGGGAAATAAGCCCACACAGACACACAGAGATTTACTCATGCATATATTCTGCATGTAAAGCAGGTAAGCCCTTATGTAACATCTTTTTATAGAATTTAATAAGGATTACTTCAAATGGTCTATGCAAGTTAACTAGGATTCTGTAGTAATACATTCAAAGCCTATGGGATTAAATGAAGGATTGTAATAATTTCTTTAAAGTTTTAAACCACCTTTAGAGTGCATTATGAAGTTATAAAATGAGTTAGTTGCTTTAAAAACTCCATATCAAGACCATTCTCCATTAAGTTCTCAGACTTATTTATTTTTTTTCTGTGCGGGAAGAGTTTGCCTTTTCAATGTGAGTGCTATTTGTTGAAGTAACCCATGGCCTAGATGTTCAGCTGTCTGTGATGCTCAGCCTAGTTTTGGAGTGGCACAGCTGCATGACCTTAGCTCAGTTTTGGGGAGAAAATTCCTGTTGACCTTCAATTTTCTCTATTTTGTCATCTGACTCTCCTACAGATGGATTTTTTGGAAAACATAAGATATGTTTATAAGATATGTGTCCATACTTTAGAAATCCCAATGAGCACAAATGTAAGAAGTTACTCAATTTGATGAATTTTGGCTGTAGGTGGAGATAGAGGAAAGGGTCGGGACAGAAGACGAAGAGCTCTGCGATGTGGGTGAGGGGAAATAACAATCTGCTGTGGGAAAAGATGCAAAACTTTCATATATGTCAGAAAATTTTTCTGGGAAAAATTTTCATAGTTGATATCTCAGGGAAGAGTGCCATGGTCAGTATTCCCTTCTCTCTGGAAGTTAAGATTCTTGCTAGGGCCTATGAGGCAAATGAACACATGCACTCCTGTCCTCTCTCTCACTATCTCTTTTTATAAATTAAAGAAATTTAGTAGCCTGTATGTCTTGATTATTATGGTTTATTTTCTGTTACTTTTCTGCCCTTTTGTTTTCCTCTCTTATTTTGATTTATGTCTACTCTCTCTGGATCCCGTTGTCTTTCTACTTCCATATTCTTAAATATCCTTTTTCATAAATATATATATTTATTACAGAGACTTAGAGGGTTTAGTTCAGCCATGTAATCAGTTTGTAGGCAAAACTTTGTTTTGTTTTGTTGGGTTTTTTCCTGTTCCAGAAGGTGAAAATTAATATGATTGTGATGCAGGTCTTCTGAACAACAAAATTTTTTCTGAGCCAAATAAAGTACTTTCCAAAATCAGCCTGCAGATCACTTCTCAGCCTGTCATTACTTTCACATCTGCTGCTGCTGATAGAATCTTCTGCATTGAAAATGCATGCTTGAAACGAGAGCTGCACACAAATGGCAGGACATAAAGTAATATCATGAATGCAAAGGAACAATAAAAAACACTTTCAAAAGCTATTTATGGGCTCGATCCTGCTTGCTGCTTTGAGTTTTCAGGGAACAAGGAGCAATCTGTACCTCTGAGGAAGTGGTCAGTATCTTACCAGACTAAGATCTGTAAAATGAACTTCCCTCCAAAAGCAATGATAAGAAAAATCTTTCTTTTTTCAAGAGAGAGGTCTCATAGAATACAGAAAATAGTATGCAGGGTTATTTTCATTTGAATATATAGCTTTACCCTACTAAAATATCTTTTTAATTTCTAAAAAGGTAGAAAGGGGGATTTAGATTCTCAAACTGATTTATGACCAAAATATAAATCAGTGGACAAGGCTGCCACAGACACCAAGTTTGAAGTATTCCTACTTACTTGCTTGCCATGTTGTATCTTTTTAAATAAATTATATTCTTAACTGTGATGTCAAACCATGAACACAACTTATTTATATGTTTCGTATCACATTCTTAACTCCCAATAATAACAATAAGAGTTCATTCTTAACTCCCAATAATAACAGCAGCGTCAATATTTAATTCTTCATTATGTTTTCTATTATAGGTCTTTGTTTTCATTTGTGTCTAGTATTGCCAATATTTAACTGATGGGAATAATATGCTCCAAGTTTTCTATCTTCTTCAGGCTTACTGTTTGTAAAATGAACTTCAAGAAAAATGTTTTACAAATACAATAAGAAAAAAATAATCTGAGTATTATTTATCCCCAAATATTCCATTGCTTCTGGGCATTGGCAAGTGATTTTTAAATCAGGCCAAATTCTAGTGTCTTCCAAAAAGAAGTTCCATCGAGACCACAATCGCTTTGTCCAAAATATGATACTTATCTTGAAAATAATAATGTTAATATTTTTATTATTATCAACTCCATTATAAGGAAATATGTTTCTATAACCATGTGATATATAGATTGTAGGTCCCAGTGGTCTCCCATGTAGAGTAGGGTGAAGTTAAGATTTCTGGCAGCTGTTACATGTTGAGTGGTCTAGTAGTATGTCAGGCTTTGCTTGTTCAGCAAAATCTGTGCATGAAGTACATTAGTGAAACTATATGTTTTAGTGCAGGCTCCTCCACTGCCTGTTGGATGTAGAAAGTTCTGTATAGATCAGATGCTTTTGAGTTCTGAGTTTAGGAAGCTCTGAGTATTGTTTCAGTTGATGATAATCATCTCAGTTTTTCAGATGGAGCTCTACAGATCATTTCTTGCAGAGATCTCTAATGCACATCCGCCCACCCCCCCAATTTCTAATTAGCCTGACTGAAGTCTAATTTATTCGGCAACAAAGTTTTTCACCATGGTGTGATAAGTCTATAAATATATCTGCACTTTCAATAACTCCAGGTCATGCTTTCAAAGGACAGGAAAAATATTTGGAAATTCTGAGGATCAGAGGTTCTCTGCCCATATTGCAAGCAGTTATTTATACTCCAGTAAAAGGTCTGGCACGTTTCATCTATTGGCTGGCTGACAGAGCTTTTCAGTGTAGTGTACAGTATTAATTCAAATGATAGAGATCTGCACAGACTACCTAAACAGTCTGTTGGGGGGAAGAAGATGTGTATCAGAACAGTATGTTGAACCATGGAAATATGTGAAGGGGTGATATGGGACAAAAAAGTGTTTTTCTGTGAATAGCACTCTGCTTTGTGCCTCAGGCAAAGCTCCACTCTTGGCTCTCTTTCTGAGCTCCCAGTGTGACACAGGACAAGAAGGAATAATCCTTACACAAAGGGACAAGGTTGCTGCAACAATCTTAAGACTGGCATTTTCTTATTTCTGTACTTCAGCTGTACCCTTTGCATCCTTTTAATAAATCATCGAGTCTATTTGGATGACTTGATATGAAAGACTAGACTTCCATTTTTATTAACAATATAAGGCCTCATTTATGAGAGGTGATACCTTGTTATTAAATTGTAAACAAAACAATGTGATTGAGTGGTCTGTATCCCCTATCCTATCCTCCTATGCTACTGAAAATTTAGAGGTTCATTTAAAAGCAAAGCCAGAAGGAGCCAGACTGAGTTTATGCAGGCTTTAAATTACAGCAAGTAAGTGTAAAGAGAACAAAAGAGAAAAAGGCTTTGGAAAAAGAATAAAGTGCCTCCAGAGGCTGTGATGGTATCTATAATTAGTAATATTTGTGATGGCAATTATTCTCAGGGAGGGCACATGCTACTTGTATCCCCACTCAACATAATAAAGAGAAGAAACCTGGGATTTTATTAGACAATTATTTGTTGTTGTTCACAATTATATATGTACACTGCATTTGATGAGTGGAGGCATATCAACAGAAGGAAAAGGTATCACTCTATAGCTTCCAGGGAACATCCTCCTCTTCGACCTCTTTATAAAGAACTATACATGTGCATGAAAAATGTGTGAAAGCAGCAGAAGAAAGCACTCAAAAGTTCCAGACACAAAGTGTTATGCAACTTTTTAAAATTGCTACTCTGTACTTTCTCCTTCGTGCCTCATAATTGCCTGAGATTTCTGATGCAAATCTGGCTTTCAAAAGTAGGCACATTGTTTCCCACAGATAATATATGTTCATTCCTTAAAAGACTGTTTCACTATGTTTATGGACAAGGTGGCTGAATTCAGGCTGCACAGAGCATCTTACTTCTGGGATTCCCTGCCTCCTCTATGCCAAATTTCAAAACCTTTGAAGTCCCAGTATATTGTTGCATATTAGTTCATACAGAAAATAAACAAGCAACAGAATACTCAAAACTCTAAGCAATCAGTAATTCTTTCAGAGATTTAAGCTGATTCATGTTTAGAGTCGCCAAAGGGATCAGACCATCAGATGTACAAAAAAAGCTTTTCTTCCTGCATTCACTAGTCTAGGCTATTACTTAGACTGACCTCTGAATAGGCCAGCTATCAGGTAGCCAACAGGGAATTTAGCTAATAGTTTTTGCAGTTTAGGATTACAGACTCTCATGCTTTACGGATTTCTGTGAGAAAATATGTGGTGTTGATTATATATGCTGTCTCTTGCCCTTTCCCCTGACTCTTTATTTATTTTTTCGCTACCCAAACCTCTAATTCCCTCCTTTCTTCATCTTTACTCAGTACTATTGCATTTACATTTCTTACTAGAGTTCTGCATCCACATCCGTCTCCCTGGTGCCTGCATCACAACATTGGGAGTGCTGAGAAAAAAAACCACAGTGTAACAGGCCAACATCTGGTTATTGTCAATACTTATTTGTTAGATGGACTTAAATGTAAACAGTGCTTGGAAAATCTTTCCTTTGCAGCTTCACAGATAGACAGGAGGTGCTATTGCTGAAATATCACAAAATTGCCCCAAATTGCCATTTATTGATAGCTCTTTTGCCAGTCACATTTACATTATTAACTCCGTATTGGTAAATATTGCCCAGTTATATAATAAAATGGCTTTGCCCCAGAAAGTTTATTGTCTATGATATATGATACTCAACTTTTCAGACTTCAGAGCTTTGAAGATAATTAAAGAAAACATTCCAAATCCAGGATATCTAAATAAGGTGATGAACTTTTTGGCTTTGAACCTCAGAAATTTGCAAAAACAGATGCCCTGTAACATTGTGCTGCCTTGCCATGTTGAGGTATGTATTTTATTCATCTTTTGAAATAACCTTTCTCCTGCTGAAGCCATGGTAACACCATATTCTTGCCTGGGTCATTGCCAGTAGGCATAGCCTTTAATTTCTAAAAGCAAAAAACAGAAGCATTTTTTAGCTTATGTAAGGCACCACAAAAGGGAACAATCCACTATATCACATAGGTTTGACTCTGCTTACTGGTAGATCCTATATCTTTACTGCTTTTCCTGTCACATATTTTCTAAATGAAACTACCTTTCTTCATGCTTTCACTTACAACCTCAATTCACACATAGAGTATTTCCTGTTCCTTCTGCCACTTATTTCGACAAAAGCATTTTTATATATATGCAGTGAGAACAACGTGACAATCATTTTTTTTTTTCAGAAAAGGGAATGCTTTACTGACTGAAGTAAGATGCACAGGTTGATGTGCACTTCAAACTGATTCAGAATTCAAATATACAGAGGTTTTACACTGAATAAAATATTTTGTTCTTCCCCAACAAATACTGTCTTCTAAACAGTATAGTGGCCATTTAATCAGGAACAATCATAGGAAATCATAGTATTACTCTAATTCTTTGTTCAGCTAATTTTCTAACAAATAGAATAGTCATGTGAGTTACATTTCTTAGCAGTTGATAGTTTGATCTACTGAATAATGAATAATAAATCTCTTTTAAAATATAAACATTGAAAAATAAATGAGTCATCTTCTTTTTCTTTTGCTTGATATCTCTTTCTAGCTCCTGTTAACAAGGAGATAATAATCCTGACAGTATAGCAACATGTTCTGTGTAGATTTTCCAGTTGGAGATACACCAGTGTATTTGAGCTAGGGTCACATCCAATATCACTGTTGTTGATACGTATACTTTTTGAATTTCTCTTCTAAAGCTTAGTTTAGCTTAGTTTGGTATAATTTAGCTCAGTGTTGTTATGTCTACTTGAGTTTCATTTTGACTTGATCTGGTTTGTTTTAATGTGGACTTGCTTTCATTACAAGAGAAAAAAATATATAGGCAATTTCAGATGAGTAGGTCTCTCAAAAGATAGGAGGATTAAACAGGCAGTGGAAAAAGGGACTGATTAGGAAGGACAAAAGAAAAGGGTGTCTGAGTTTTAGAGGTCAGTAATGAATAAAGTAGGAACTGCCAAAAATCAAGTTTACAGAGTAATTAAAATCAAAAGCATGGTTTCTCAAGCTATATGCATAAAATAAGAAAAAACATGGAAGAAATTGTGGGACTGCTACAAAATGGGAATTAGGCAAAAATTTGAGAAAATCCTTGTCTGCATTGATTTTCAGTAAAGATAACAATGAAGAACATGGAATCAAACCAAAATGGCCTGTAAGGCAGAGAGAAGAAAGGTGAAAATGGAGATATAAGGCAACCCCAAAAGTAGATAAATGAGTTCAAGGTGGTAGGGGGTGGCTGGATCATAAAAAAAGCAGTTCTGATGGAGGAGGGGCTGAGGGATCAGGGCTTGTTCAGCCCAGAGAATAAATGTCTTCAGGGAGACCTAAGAGCAGCCTGCCTGTATCTCTAGAGGGTTATTGAGGAGAAAAAGACAGGCTCTTTATAAAAGTGCGGAGCCAGAGGAGGTGAGCCAATGGTCATAGATTGAAACAAAAGACATTCTGTTTTTTAATAAGGAGAAAAAAAAATCACTGTGGAGACGGCTAACTCATGGAAGTTAAGGCTTCCAGAAAGGCTCTGTAATCTCTGTCCTTGGAGACTTTTCAAGACCTGACAAGACAAAGCTTTGAGCAACCTGCTCTGACATCACAGCTGACCCTACCCCAAGAAGGAGGTTAGACTAGAGACCTCCTGGGGTCCCTTCCAGCCTGAATGAATCTGTGAAATGGTAAGCAACAGGGAATACATTGCAGCTAAAGAAAATGGGGCCTGGGAGAAGAACGTAGTCACAGTCTCTACTTATATTGTGTGGTGGGAGTGAACAGAAGAGGAAACGTAAACAGCATTACTGACCCAAAAGAAAATGTGTATATATAAATATATGTATAGCCTTTGAGTAAACTCTGCCTGGCATTAGAAAGTTTCTAACTGTTAGAGTCACAAAGGTTTTGGAACCACCTTGCAAATGAGCCCAAGACTAAACTAGCTTTTTCTTGAACTTCACTCCTATATGGAAAGGATTATAGTATGTCTGCCTTCTAGACCATGTCATTCTGGTTCTGCAGCTAAGCAGATCTTCTCAAGACACACTTTGTTCCTAAGAAAATTCTTGGTTTGGCCTAACAAAGGCCTATGGCCTAATCTTTCTTCCCAAGTGTTTCTACAGATACTCCGTAAAAACTTGACAGAACAGGAATGTATTATCCTCTCTCTGTAGTCAGTCAATTGCAGATATTATTAGAAGGTAATCAGAAGAAACTCATAACTATATAAAATAGAAAGATAAATCTTGTTTCTGATAGTCATCCTCAGCTCATCGTCATCACAGTCAGCTGATAGTACTTTGAAATATGGGCTGCAGGGTCTACTTCTGCACTGTAGTTAGTGTTCAGGGGTTCAATCCTGTTTTGTTGATATTAAACAGATTTGTTTAATTGAAAGTGAATATACTAATTTGCACCATTTTGAGAATTCTTTAAAAAAAGTCTGCTGTTTTCTTTCTGCTGATAAATCTGCTTTCTAGGCTCTCAAATTCAGTTCTGAAAAAAAAAATGTATTTAAACACTTCTAAAGAATAAAGTTCTAGATCCTTTACAGCAAGTCCTTTCAAAACTTGAGATAAATGCAACAAAAAGATAAGTACAGAGAGTACAAGCAATTTTGATTTTTTCTGTAGAATTATTCTTTTCAGATTTCTGTGCTCTACTTATATGTGGAGTAATTTTTTAAAGAACAAACTTAAACCATCTGGTAGCATAATACTTGGTTAGTGCTTCACATCTATGTACTGTACACAGAAAAGCCTTGATTTACACAATGTCTTTCTGAAGCAAATGAGATACACAATGCATAATTCATGATGGTATGTCTTGGCAATGGATGGCAGTCTTGATTCTGATGTTAGAACCATCTTGCTTGTTCAAAAGACTGTGACTCCGTAGGAGCATGATTACAGTTAGAGTGCACAGATGAGTCTCAGATACAATGAGAGGTTGTATCTCTGTCTTACATCTCTGTTCTAAGCATGTTGTTTTAGAGCCATAAGCTACAGGCCCTTCTGCCAGGTAATGAAGCGTGGATGACTGACATTACCAGTGTGACTTGAGAAAAACAATGAAATTTGAGAGGACTTAGTTCTTATGCTTGAGACATTAAAAAAAAAAAATTAAAAATATAAATTAATTAAGTTTAAAAAGTCATAGCTTTTGAAACTTTAAAAGGTCATAGCTTTTGAGTGTGAGCCATATTAGTTCCAAAATGGGTTACGCACCTGGCTCATGCCACCTAGCAACTCTCACACTCTCTTTAGTTTGAGGAGCATTTATAGGTCTTGGAATGGTTGGAGAGATGCATTTTAGGGCAAGTGTGCTTTGCACTTGACCTGCCTCTTGGATGGCAGATCAATACAGGGAATGATTCCTGCCAGTGTGCTTTTGGGTTAATCCTAAAACTAACTTCAGTGACTGTTGACATAAGCATAATACTGAAGGGGCACTTGTAAATATTGTCCCAGCTGTTCAAAAAGCATGATACCTTTTACTGTGGAGAGAAGGAAATGCTTTCTACACAAACATTTCTAGGACTATATATTTTCTCACTGAATCTCATTGTATTTCCTCTCTTGATCTCTCTCCTCTCTAGATTATTTTTCATAATGTCTCTGTTCACTTCAGTGATGGGAACACTTCCTATAACAAATGTGCTGTTTATGTCTTCTCTTGGATTATTAATGGAGTTGTTATATAAAATAAATCCAACCTCCGCAAAATCCAGTAGTCTAGCAGATTAACATCCAGACTCAATATATTGCAGTGTCCTTCAGTATCTTTTGTTATCAGCCAAAATGACATGGTCTTCATTACTTCCTAATTGTCCATAGTGTTTCCCCGTATTTTTCTTATTAAAGATAGCTTTAAAAAGCAGCCAAATAGCTGAGATATTTCAGAATCATCAGTAACATAACCTTCTTCTTCATGAAGGGTTGCACAATGACAACCCTGTAAATCCTTTTTTTGAAAGTAAGGGAAGTATGGTACAAGCAGCAGTGAACGCTTTTTTCACAGCCCGTCCAGATATGAATAATCTTGAGGGGTAAATCCCTAGGCCTATTTAGTCTTTGGCTTCTCTTATGAAATTGCTTACATGACTGCAAATTAACTTGCTACTAATAGTCAGGCAGATGGCCTTTTGGGGGGGGGGGGGAATCTTTGGGACATACCCATTTCTACAATATCTAGAAAACGGATTCTCAGGATGTTGACTGGGTAGTCAATCAATATCCCTTCTAGTAGAATAACACAGATTTCACAGCATGTAACATGTAAAGTAATTACTTTCCTAAGATGCATCAAATAAAGAAATAATCTTACATTATATGGCAAATATAATCCCCAATGGTACTATCTTGTCATACTCGTGCCCCAACTGTTCCTGACAGAGTTATTTCAAATCCTGATAAGTACCTCCAATGATGGAAATCTCACTGCCTGAATCTAATTTAAGCACAACTGTCTTTACAGTTAAAGGTTTTAGTAATGTCTAATCAAACTTAAGGCTTCAATTTAATCTTAAGGCTTCAATTTAATCCTCTTCATGCTCTATCTCCAGTGGACATTAAGAACAGTTTATTCATTCCTTGTACATTCTATATGAATGCAAAAGGCAGTGCATCTTGCTCTTACTGTAAGTCATCTAAAGTGTCCTTTCTCTTCATATATTGTTTTGTCTCTTTCCCATCAAATGCTTATACATTTTGGACTCTGAAGACATAGTTTCCTAAATTTGCAATATATGGCATTTCTACATTTGACCACTGAATTATCTTTTTGTTCCTAAGTTCTTCAGTTTTAGAATTCATTTCTAAATCATGAATTTATAAATAAAGTTTAGTAAAGCTTAAATGTTCTTGCTTCTCTCACCTTTCAAATTATAATTGCTTTCAATGAGATTAAATTGTCTTGAGAGGAACTTCTTGTGTACATCCCATCCCACTGGTAGATTTATCTTTGTTTAATTGAGATCAGAATCTGGAATATAATTTTACAAAACTTCTATTGATTTAAGTCAGCCATTATAACATGAAGTTGGTATTTGTCAATAAATCTAAATTCCGATATGTTATTAAACATCAATCTCTTTGTAAAAACAGCTGCATAATTTTAGTAGTGATACATGGCACATACATTAACAATTCTTGTCCCTTGTCCAGGGTAAAACCAAATAAACCCAGGGTATGGGGTGCTCAATTCACTTAAAAATATATACTTGCTTAATGGAGCATTAATAGATCTGCATACATCCCACAAAATCTATAAATTTGAATTGTTTTTCTTACTTGGGACATGAATGAGGTACATGGAATAAGCAGATCAATCTGGCTATTTTGTTATGCAAAGAGCAAGCCAAATTATCTTACTTACTCAAAATTTACAAAAATCTATATTAAACCAGCATTTACCAGGGGGTAGTATCTACCAAGTTTAATAGCTCAGAAGCCTGATTTTTTTTTGCAAACCAACAAGATGGTTGATGTTACTTGTTACTCAAGAGAGCACATCTGTATACTAAGTTCAGCTTTAGGCTCTCACATACAGACAACACGGATAAACTGGAGTGAGTTCAGCAGAGGGGCTCTCCATGCTAGCTGGGGTCTGGAACACTTGTCCTGTGAGGGAGGCTTGTTAAGCCTGGAGAGATGGCTTCAGGTAGACCTAACAGCAGCACCCCCAGCCCCTCCACCACCTCTGAGGGAATTACTGAGAAGATGGAGCTGGGCTCTTCATAACAGTGTCTGGTGGGAGGAAAAGAGTCAACACAAATAAGGTAAAATGAGAGGATCAGGCTAGCAATAAGAGGAGGGATAAGAAATTACTCTGAGAACACTCCAGTAGCAGAGCATGTTTCCCAAAGATGTTGCTGTCTCTATCTTTGGAGGTTTTCAAGACACAACTGGATAAATCCCTGAGCAACCTGATCCTTCCAGCCTGAATCATCCTGTGAGTACAAACTATGGAAAATTTAGTCATAGTTATTTTTTAACTTATTGTAAAAAATAGGGAAATGCAGTTGCTTAGCTGTATCCATGTTTGTTTTGTGCATTTACTTAAGGTTAAGTTTAAACATCCCTTATTATTGGAATACTTTTTATTTTCAGTTAGTTTTACAGCCTTCTTTAGAGAGCAATCAGATTCATGGAACAGACTAAGGAGTTTATTGTGGCACTTCAGTATATTTGCCCGAGATGGTGAAAGGTGAATTGTGAATTGTCAAGGACCCACAGGCTATCAAACAATTGCGTTTTCTCTCTCAGTCACTGATTTCTTGTATGATTGTGAAAAAACTCCTTTGAGTGGGATTTTTACCAACTGAGTATTGTTCATTTCTGAATACTTAAAACGGATTTGGAGAAGCCCTGACATATAAAGCCTGACGTTAACCAGAGCTGTGTTTTAAACCTTTAAGGTTATTATGAGGTGTGTTCTGAAAAATCATGCCTTTGATAATACATACTACATAATTCTGACAATCTTGACCTTATTTTCACAGTTGTAAAATGAAATTCTATTTCCATGTCACATTACAGAAATCTTGATATCAGTGTTTCATTATCTCATGAAACTTTGAAGAAATATTAAGATTAAGACACATAGAGTAAGTTCCCCATTCATTGCATGAGACAGGAACTTAGTAGAAAATAGCTGTATGTGATAGTGTCATAGTGTGTGCAAAGTGGAAAAAAGAAATTGAACAGTTCAGCTCTTAATACTTCTTAATTTTGAAGTTTTAATATTATTTTCAGGTAAGTTAGGATTATTTGTTATTTTAAAAAATTATTTGAGACTGTATTTCAAGTTTTGATTAACAAATCCATTTTTGATCAAATAATGGGAAAACATAATGTCATTTTAAGAAATTGGTTTCTGGAGGGTGCAAGAGAGGCTTGCTCCGTTGTCTCAGCATTGAAAGAAAGTTTCTTAATAGCTACATTCAAGCCTTCATTTTCTGTTGTGTTCTATTTTGGTTTCTCTTACACAAGGGGAGATTCAGGCGCTCACACCTCCTTCATATCCGCATCACTACTTCGCAAGTCAATTCGCTCTGTTATCTTTCACTTCGATGCACATCTGATATATTTCTCCAGCAGAATACACAGCGTTCTCCCAAGGAGAAGAACATATCAAAGAAAAAACAAACACAAACAACACAGGCCATCAGTAGCCACATATCACAGGTCATTATTATTGCTGCTTTGCTATCATCTTGTTTTTCCCTCTATCTTATCTCTCCTTCTGGGTAGAAAGAGCACATCTGGCTATAAAAATAGGAATTTTTGTTTACTGAAAAAACATTTATATGTTAGAAACTCTTGTGACTCTTCCACCACTGTCATCAACCAAGTACCATCTGTTCAACACTGGTGAAAAGCGTGCTTGAAACAATATTCTGGGGGACACTTAATTTGCAGAAAGGTTTTTCCAGAAACAATAAGCTCAGTAAAAAATACTAAAGTGCATATGTATAATGTGAAAACCTTCCATTCTCTCGTATCTAAATCAAAACTTAAATTATTAGTATAATTGAGCTATCCCCTGTTGCTTCATTCTTCTGGTCAGATCAGCTGTAGTACTGGAGAAGGCGGCTCTCAAATTCTGCAGCAAAATAACTAAACATTTTTGTAAGTATCTTGTTTATTTAAGCAAACAATAATCAAACCCTGTAACCCAGTTTCTCTTAGCCTAAAAATTCATATTAGTAAATAGGTATTGAGACTATCCTAGATAAGCATCATGATACTTTAATTTCAAAAGAGTGTTGCCACCTAATGTAGCAGTCAAAACTTGTTTTCTATCAGAAGCTTCGTTTCTCAACATTTACAAAACCTATCTGTAGCTTTAAACCAACCAGAAACAGTATGCACTTAGTCCATTTACATTATGTCACCTTGAATCTTCTCTTCCTGACAATTTAATGTAATCTTCTTTTCAGTTTCCTGTGGAAAGGAGTGCTATATGAAAATGTATCACCCTGTGACAGGTTTCACTGTAATGTTTACTTAGTAGTAATATTCTTTCCAAAGTGCTATACTAGTTTAACCTCTCTCCATTACAAATTTCAACAATTATCTAGGAAGCAATTCAGGGCTAACATAAGGTATTAGCTCTAATCTTGTTAATTTGAGTTTATGTAGATATGAATCAGGGACTTGACTCTACACAGATATTGAGAATAAGCCATAGAAGTGTCAGACAAACTGTAGCTCATTAGTTTTCATAGGCTCTGAAATTATCCCTTCCCAATAATTTTTTGGGAACAACCACTCCCAAGGAGGATGAGTGGAGATGGAATTGCTAGCCTTGCAGCTTCCTGTGCTGGATTGAAGTAAAGGCTGATGCACGATGCGGAAACATTCATGTGCCAATCACCAGGAGAAAGGAAAAAAGAAAGGGGAGGGTAAAACCCCCCAACATGATATGGACATATCTCTTCCCCGAGGAAAAGATGGTACTTCTGAGAGTTTGGGAGTCTGAGAAAAAGGTAGACAGGTGGAGGACTCAGAGAAAACACTAACTGGTTTCACCAGTCTGTCTCTTACTCACTATTTATCAGCAATACAGATAAAGTACTATTAACTATATAAGATTTATATATTAAATTAACTGTAAGCATGTAATAGTTTGAGCTGATGCAGTATAGTAAGCATTGGTGTCTGTGGTGGCTTTGGTGGCTCTTTGTCAATAAGGCCCAGGTGGTCAAGCTTGAGAGTTCATCAGGTGTTTTCATGCAATTGCCCCACTTCCAAAAAAGGGAGTCTCCTCTGCTCCTGATTCTGCTTGTTTTTCTTTGTCTTGCCACCTTTCTTGTGTGCTCGGGAGGATGTTGTGCCTGTTTGTAGTCCCTTGTACTTACCCTGTCCTCTTTCTGGAAAAGTTGTATTACTTGTATGCCTCCTATGAGCAACTGTACCCATCTTTGCACCTTTGGTGGTCTCATTGCGTATGAAATTAATGTATATGGGGTGTTCTGCATAAGCTGGATATTTCTACTCTGCTCCCTCTGTTACCGCTAAAACTGGTTTTCCCCATTTCCCAAGTTTGCATTCTCATTATGGGCTGTGCTGCTTATTGAGTTGTTCACAGCTGCTGGTTTTATCTTGTGCTCATACTTGCAAGGCTTCTGCTATCACTGTACGCTTCTACTCCACACTATCTTTAATGTGACAGTTCATTCTACACAGAATAACTTCACACTGTCGCTACTTACTGCCTACCAAAATATATAAAAATTATTACAGCAGGCATAACGTGCAGTTATTCAAAGCTAAGCAAAACTGAAATAAATTAGGCAATAATCATCTGATTGTTTAGATTGCCAATACAGCAAAACAAGCTAAAACAAAGACAGTGAGGGAGCCCAGACAAACTAAGAGAGCAGGCCCTGGTCCTGAGGCCTTCCACAACCATTGCAGCATTAGCACATTGTTACCACAAGATCTTATTTACCAAGCAATTTATTTACCAAGGGCTACACATTTCTTAAAAGATGGATTTAATTTCACGCTTCTAGCAGAGAATTACATAACCAATGAGGAAAAGAGTTTTAATAATATATTTAATGCTAAATATTTGTATATAACAGCAAAGATATTAATGAAAATTATTAATAAACCTGGATCATGATTTTACTTAGAGTTAAGAGGCTGGGTCCGGGTCTACTTGCAAACAGAACTCTGGAAAGGAATTTGTTTATTTTCTCCTGCATGATCCCAGACTTTAAATGAACACTATTGCTGGGATGGTTTGTAAGAAAGTTATCACAGAAGGTTACTAAGAAGGAAGAAAAGCATCCTAACTGGAAGTGGTGCAAATTGAGCTTTTTGTTTATCTGTATAAACATAACAGAAAGTCACATACTGGCATTTCTTTTCAGGAAATTGTTAAATCTTCCAGCTGTTAGACTCTGCCAAGGCACCTTAACTCTATTTCTCATTAATTGTGTTTATGTCTTTTCTTCTTAGTTCATCATAGGTTAAAAAATACTAAATTTAATTTCTCCTATTATATATTCACATAAGAATAGCTAAAAACCTCACTGGTTGAGACATATGTCTGCCAAGTTTCTGTGAATGGGAGACACTTCTGTATACAGAAAGAGTCATTTGGCTAGCAAAGATGATTTATTACGATAGAGAATACATTAATGTGTTATTTTAATAGTGTTTTGTGGTCTTAAAAGCCTTATGTTTGGATTTCAAACGTAAAATTATTTAGGTGTCTAAAAAATGTGAGCAAGTTAAACAAATTCTAACAAAAATGCTTTAAAGTAAAAGCCACGATTTGAGCCAGTAACTGTATCTCTCTTTAGATCTTTTAGAATAGAACCTAAAATACAGGAACCAAGCTTTAAGTTAAGAAAGGTTGTCCCAGGCAGCAAAGAAAATATGGCATTTTGCTACTCCTGATAGTATGTGTCCCTCATATTTCGTAAACCGTTCCACCCAGAGAAGTAATTATATATTAAAATTTACTGACTGTATGAAAATTGGTGACCTTCAAAGGCTACAAGGTTTAGGGCTGATCATTTTACAGCTGGGTTATATAACAAATAAGAGGTGTAGGGCTGGGCATGAAGGGAGAAGTTATCAAAATGAAAATTGTACAGAGGGGCAAGTAGCTTCTTGAGTGATCAGCAGGTCTTGGTTCCCCACTGCCTTAGGATTGGGCAGGGCTCCCCTGGCACTTAGGTAGAGCAGAAAAAAGGAAAATAATGCAGGAAGTTATTCTTCAGAGAAGTCAATTGGAGGTTTCATCAAATTAAGATTGAGATTTTTATCTGTTGCATAGTGACTGGATGGGCTGACACTCTATCCCCTGTTATCCATCTCATTATGGTAATATCAGTCTATAAGGAAATGTGCTTAAATGATGTTCAGAAAATTTTCCTGCAGATTAAAAGTAAGAATGGAAAAATATATACATGTATATTTTTAAAAGAATCTGATTTCTGTTCGGACGCTTTTTCAATTTTCTGTAGCACTGTCTGAAATGAATAATATTTTTTTATGCCTATCACCTTCCAAAAGATAGAAGATAAAAAATGTGGGAGCTCCACTTCACCTTTCCTTCTCATTCTTATTCTTTTTGTGCTTTCTCAAGAAAAAGAAATAGAATGAAAATGAAGAAACAAGGAAAATAAATTAATAATCCACAATTACAATCTGAAACGTTTGTCTTTCTTAAGAAGAAAGTGATATTGATTCAAGTAAAATGGAACTTTAATTCAGAGTACAAAATACTAAATTTAAGGTTATTACAGGCAGTAACTAAACAAATGCAACCAACATATTTCAAGTTTTGAAATTATTTTCCTCTTTTTTTTTTCCTCAGAAAAAGATTAAGAAGTTATACTACAATCAGAAATATGGAACTATAAATGAAAAGAACCTCTACAAAAACTTGTGGTTGGGGATGACCGTAATTTCTTTTTCTTCTATATTTGTATTAACATGATCTAACTATAGTTAATTCACACCATGATATAGTATTATAAATATTTGTATTCTGAAATATAGATCATTCACAAGGAATATGGGTTCAGAACATCAATGTTCTGTTTCTGTTAGATGAACTTTTTTAACTTAATCTTCAGCTTCATGTTTATAGAATCATATCATTTCTCTCCAATGCTTTGCACAAGTCCAGGTAGATGATGTCAGTTTCTCTTCCCTTATCCAGCAACGCTGTAACCCCATTGTAGAAGGCTACAAACTTGTAAGACACGATTTGCCTTTAATGAAGCCATGTTGGCTGTCCCCAACCACCTCATTATTTTCCATATGCCTTAGCATAGTTTCCAGGAGGATCTGTTTTACTGTTTTTAAAATGAGGGTCATTTTCCCCTTTACCAGTCAGTGCTCACTATCCAGTCAGATGGATGGTGGCTTTGCAACTTCGCCCGCCAATTCCTTCAGAACCCAGAGATATATTTCACCAGGTTCCATGAGGACTTGTGCACCTTCAGGTTCCTTAAATATTCTCAAACTTTATCTTTTCCTTCTGGAGAGGGACCATGTTTTTTCTAGTCTTCCTTTTGTCACCCACACACCCATAGAAGCTTTTCTTGTTGCCTTTGACATTCCTGGTTGGATTTAATTCTACCTAGGCTTTAGCTTTCCTAACCCGATCCCTGGCTGCTCAGACAATTACTATGTATTCCTCCCAGGCTACCTGTCCTTACTTCCACACTCTGTAGGCTTTCTTCTTGTGTTTGAGTTTGTCCAGGAGCTTCTTGTTCATCCATGCAGGCCTGCTGGCATTTTTGTCTGACTTCCTCTTTGGTGGGATGCATTGCTCCTGAGCTTAGAGGAGGTGATCCTTGAATATTAACTTGTTTTCTTGGGTCCCTCTTCCCTTCAGGGATCTATCCTGCAGCCAAGGCTGCCCTTGAGATTCACATTCCTCATGAGCCCCTCCTTGTTGATGAAAAAAAGATCCAGCATGGAATGTCTCCTCTTTGGCTCCTCTGTCACTTGGAGAAGGAAGTTACCATGAACACATTGCAGAAACCCCCTGTATTCCTTATTCCTTGCTGTGTTGTCTCTCCAACAGGTATTGGGGTGGCTGAAGTCCCCCATGAGGACGAGGGCTTGTGAATGTGAGGCTGCTCCTATCTGCCTATAGAGGGCCTCATCTACTCAGCCTTCCTGGTCAGGTGGCCTGTAGCAGATCCTCACTGTAACATCAGTTGTCCCTGCCCTCCCTTTGATCCTGACCCACAAATGTCTGTTGGCTTCTCATCCAACCCCAGACAGATCTCTAAGCATTCCAGCTGGTCGTTGACATAGACAGTGACACTTCAGCCTTGTCTACCCTGCCTGTCCTTGAAGATCCTGTATTATTCCATTCCAACCCTCCAGTAAGGAGCCACCCCACCATGTGGGCCTCTCCATGATGCCAATAAGATCATAGTCCTGAGGGTGTGCACATCTTTAACTCCTTGTTTCTTGTTCTATGACCATAAAGGAAGAAGAAAAACCAATTTCTTTTATCCATGCTGCTCAATTTCCTTTTTATAGTGTTGAGGGAATGGCAATTCAGTGAAGTAGTACCACAGGTGCGTTTGGGGTTTTTTTTGGCTTTTTGGTTTGGTTTTTGTTTTTTTTTTGTTCAGTGAACATTGGAATGTTGGGTTGGTTTTTTTTACATTTGTTTGTATTTGCCATTTGTTCCATGTACAAATGAAATACATGAACGGCACAAGTTCCCTTATTTACTTGAGTTTATTGCCTTTCTCACACCTTACTAGATTACATTTGCGCTAACCAAAGTCACTGTTTACACTTATTTAAGAGTATTGACTGAAGTAACACTGAATCTCATCCAGTGAGGGCTGATTTAGCTACAAATCACTGTTCCAGCACCGAGATCATTAATCAGCCTCAGGCTAGATCCATTATGTGGATATTCAGCATAGAAGAAATATTAACAGCTCCACAGAAGAAATGTTACCATCAGATTAGCTCTGACTCCCTGCTGGAGCAGCAAATTACTCTGAAGTAATAATTATAATACATTAGTAGAGGTTTAATTTCCAATAAGTGCTGTCTGTTTAAGGGATGGCAATCTCACCATAGCTCGGAGAACAATAGATCATGTTATCAGCAAGAACAAACCCACATGGAATTAAAAAAAAAGATAATAAAAAATTCATTACAGTCCCCAAATTGAAACAAAAAGTCCCTAGGACTTTCCTAGTTAGAGTTTTGTGGAAAAATTCCTGTTTATTCTGTTTGCTAAATCTTTCCCTTAATCAGTAAGCAAGGAAACATATTTTATCTATAAATAAGGCTTGATTATGCAAACTTCAGCCTTCTTTTCAACAGGCATTTCTGGACCAAGCTCATCTCTCTTCTAGAGTGTATATATAAGGCAAGAAGAAAGGAAGGTGTGCTGTGCCTGAATTATTTTTTAAGTAAGCATAGCCCATTAATTTTCATGGAGATACACTAGTTTATCAGAGCTAAGAGTCTGGACTTCTATGTATAGCCTTAAACCTGGATATGAAATTCTATCACTCTGCACAGAGCCACCACTCATCATAACATGGAATTTTCTTTGAGAATCAGCTACAGCTAAAAAATTTCTTGTGATTTTTTTTCTTCTTGTACCTTTGTGCTGATATTCAACAATGTAAAACTTTTGAAGTCAGAAAGTCTGTGGTCAAAAATATTTCACATCCTCATGATGACATTCTGAAGTAGTAATATGAACCCTTTACACTCAACACTTTGAAATATGAACTCAACACTTTGAAATATTCATTACAGCTCTGATCAATGCTATTGTTTAAAATGAGTTATTAGAAAGTTTTGAAAAATGCAGTATTTGATAACTGCAGAGGTGTTCCAGCAATGACTCAGTGAAATGTATTAATTTTTTCCACTCTGTGCTTGTTTTCTTGTGAGGTTTGGGGGAGAAAGTAGGAATGGTAGAAACAAAGGTAGACTTCAAGGAAAGAGGGGGAAAAAGGCTTAAAGAATGTGAAGATTGAAATATTTATCTAGTAGATATTTTCTACTGCAACTTATGTCTTGCCATTTTAATCATCAATTCAGTTCCTTCACACAGTCAGAAAAATTTTATGAAGTTCCTGGGGCTGAGGGAGGCTGATAAGAGTACACATTGTGGAATCAAATTAAATAACCTCAACCAGCCGTTGCATGGCTGACATCTTCACCTTGGATGAGACCAGAAATGGCAATAGAGAAGTACATCTCCTTTTCTTCTAAAGAACAGCTTGGTAACTACGGCCAGATTTGCTGCCTCAGAAGAGGCAGTCATCTGCTTTCCTGCAGATAGAGAGACTGGCAAAAACAGTGAGCCAAAATGTGTTTCCAGACAGGGATCCAAGGTAGGTCAGCATGGAAAAGTCATTGTAGATGAGCTCCCATACCCTCATTCTAGAACAAGAATGACCTTTCTAATTGATCTCACTCTACTTTGGAATGAGAAAAGTAAAAAAAAAAAAAAAAAAAAAAAAACCAAAACCAAAAACCAACAAAACAACAAAATAGCCACCAAATCAAAAGTCATTGTTTGTTATGTAGGAATAATATCTGTAAGGGTGCTTTTTCAATAATACATAATCTATTTTAAATTCGAGTTTGGTTTTACACTGGAATCATTTTTCCTGTAGACAAGCTGGTTTTGAAGGTAAATCTGATGCATTCAAGGTTAGTGAGTTCAAGAGCTGCTTCTTCTCTTTCTCTCTAGTGTACTGACATTTAGGTTTTTTTGTGTTTGGTTTTTTTTTTTCATTATTACACATATCCCATCTTGTATTCTGAGGATTGTTCTTCAAGTTCACTCAAACCCTGATTTATGGAATTCTTTGTGGTTCATTATTATAGCAAAGAAATGAATATATTTTAATCCTGTAGATTTCTGATTTGATTTATATCTCCCAAGAATGTATATAATTGAAGGTTTTTTCCTCTTTTTTTTTTTTAATTTTGAAAAAATGTCAAGCCATGTTTTCAAATACAGAATAAATAAAAGCAGTGATGTCTAGATATAAGCTTTTATCCTCAAGTTATAAATACTGTATTAAGAGTGACTAAAATCTACAGAGTTTGCATTACAGAGTTGAATACATTTTGTTCAGAAAATAATAGGCTTTGCAGTTCCACTGGAACTGAGCTGTCTGAGATATAAAATAAGTTGAGCATTCTCTTTTCCTTGCATACCGTCACAGTTTCAAACGAGGCAATGAACTGGAAGAAACTATCACAACACTTCAAAAAATGCTACTTCCTTTTTATATGTGGTCAAATCAGAATTATTCTTTGGATGTCTTACGCTCAGATCAATTCTTATCTAGTTTAATAGCTATATTATGTTAGGAGAAATCCTTCCTCTTTAAAATGTTTATGTGCTTAAATCATCAAAACTTCATTCACATTTCCACTTGTCACAGTGTCCCATCCAGGAACAAGAGTAGTTACACTGTAAATCTCACCATATTTTAATAAAAAATTATGAACCTGTACAATACAGAAATGCATATTACTATTACATGAAAACATATAGACTGCAAATATTTTACTCCTTAACCTACTTCAGGAAAAACTTATTTTATTTCTTAAATTAGAACACTTTTTCTACCTGAGTTGTACTGAATGAACTTAGGTACTGTTTACAGGAATAACTATTCAGTTGAATCCAGGCACATAGTAATTATCATGAAAAGTGGTCACAAATACTCAAGTACAGATGGGTCTTGGTATCTTCTTTACTGAGTCACCCTTAAGTAGCACAGAATGTATTACTATAGCCTGAGAAGAATACATTGTAAAAGTATTGGTATCATTTGGCAAGATATGGTCCTTATAATACATTAAGCATGATTTTGAAAGTTGCATATTTATATGGCTTTCCTCTTTTCTCCTGACCCTAACTTTATTGAAAAAGGAAGAAAAAGATAAAAAAAAAAGAGGGAAAAAAGAAATAATTTCCACCCACCCTCCTTCAAACACTAGAGAAAACAATTTTTTTGGTATTAAAAAAAATGTTTTGTAGGCTTCCGTTGCATTTGAGCTAAACCATCTCTGTATGAGAAAAGATGATTTTTACTATCCATGAACTTTAACATATGTAAATGATGAATCTCGTCTCCATCACAAATAGAATTTGTTTTCAGAAATCTATATGCTTCTCTCCAGGGGCATGGTAGAAAGTTTAAAAAATCAATTCAAACTCATAGCACCTGGAGGCTTAGATTCCAAAGCTACTGATCTCACCTCACAGTATATGCATCAGAATTGCCACCTGGGTCAACTATCTAGGAGACGAGAAACTGGATTTGATAGCTTATTGCACACTTGTTCTGATTTAAGACACATTGGCAAAACTGATTAGGAAAACTGTTATGCTCAATTTCTATGCTGTCCACAGGGTGAAGGCAGAGGATTCAGCTTTCCTCATCTTGGTAGCATAATCTAAAAGACAATTCCAGGTATAGAGAACATTAATATGCTCTTTCCTTAATATATCTGAAATTTCTTCATCCTTTCCTCTCCCTCCTATAAATGACACTAATTAGCTGCCAGTCTGAGCAATACGTAGCCACATTTTTCAGCATTTCATCTCAGGCCCCATAAAAAAAATTGTTTCTGTAGCTTTCTGTAGCAGTTCTTTTTATAAATCCAATTTACTATTCATTCTCATTTTACTAGAGAGAGAGTACATTCCATAAGTTTTAGATGAGCATTGCTAAAGGTGAAACCGCAAAAATAATTTCCATACTTACAAATTCTAAAGTTATTTATACCTACTTAAAGATCACTGGTAAAAATATGAAATAAGGTACAGCTTACCAAAAGTGCGAATAAAGCACAGATATCTTTCTCCACATCTTCCTAAACAGTGATTTATTCTTCATCTATTGAAAAGTAAAGGATGGCAGATTTTTTATTACTTTTAAACTTAAAAGTAGATAGGATAATTTTCAAATTTCCAGTAATTTTTTTTCCTCTAGAAATTTTTATTCCCTCAAAAGTAACCTTTTTTCTCTACAATAAACTTACAGAAAATCTCCATCTGGCTTTAATAAAATCTGCATATTAAACAGGTGTAAGTATGAGCACAGGTCAAAAAATAACAAAAGTTCTGATTTCAATTGACTACTTCCAGTTTCATGAGCAGGACCTGTAATTTCACATTTTAGAACAGTTCTACATTACTACCATAAGAACAATGTTTCAAAAGACCTTGAGAAAATATGTCAGACCAATAAAAATATTTAGAAGAATTCAAAATCAATATTTAAACCATTCACACCAAAAATGCTGCAAGATGTTTGCTATTATAAAAATACCAGAGCTCACTCATGCATTGCTTTATTCAGGTTTTAGACAGAGAAGTTGTAATCCATTCTCATGGTTACTAGTCCTTAGGTTAGGACTTGTCTCTCTGTCCTCAGGTGAAAACCATCCTCTGAACCGTTTCAGCATTTTTTATCCTTTTAATTCTTTAGAAATACACCAAAGACATTGATTCCTCTTCAAGGGGTTGATATAAGAATAGAAGTGCTACCTGAACTGTAGCTTTCAGCTACTGGGCATTGTCATTCATTTCATTATTTTCTCCACCGAACAGGAAAAACAAGTACTTATAGGCCCCAGGAGAGACACACACATGGATTTAGCTCACTAAGACCTGAATGCTCCTTCAGAAGTATCTTTTCCTGTCCATTGACTACAGACAGGACCCACAGTGATTACAATCCTATATTAGGCATCTTAATTAAGAACCCAAAGTTAATCTCATTCAGTGCCTCGTACAGTGCTGACTGAATTGTTCATGTTTTGTAAACAGAAAAAATAAAAAAGAGAAGCGGAAATAAATCCATCAGTAATTGATGTGTATTTATATGTCACAAACCTCAAGTATGTGGATGATCTTCCACATCTGCCCAAGCCCATTTAACTGCTGGCTGCAGCACTCCTTCTTTAACCCATAGCTCTACCTTCCAGACCAATTTCTCATTGGACATTGAATTAAACCTTTTCAGGAAAATCAACAGAATCGTCCATCTCCCTCCTCTCCCAAGAGCAAGTAAAACCGACATAAAGAATTTATTACTTTTTATATACTGACCATTCTGCAGCTGCAGCCCTAAATGTCAGAAGTGTTTTGTGTATTTTTTTCCTATGTGCTTTCTCTTTTTTCTTTCATTTACTTTAGGTGATGAATGTATGTTTTCTTTAACTTACCAATGATCACAAAAACTGAGCAATTCAGGATCACTTGATTACTACACTTTGAAGCTCAGCCACGTTGCACACATATTTTAGATTTAGTTGGATTTAGCATACTAGCTCGACTATTGCCAGGAGCTAACGGGAATTACACTCTGTGGTCCTGTTCTGAAGGCTACGCTTCAAACCTCTGAATATGGCAGAGTTATGAAATCTTCCTGTGATCTATCATTTTTAGCTACCAGTGGAGTTCCTGCCTTCCAAGACGGGTGAGTTACACTGGAGATCAGTCTATTAAAACGTAACTGTAAAGGTGAATATGCCTCTCTAAAGGTGCTGACTGTTTTTCTTATATGATTTAAGATTTAAATATCTTTCTCTGAAATGTGTGTTCCTTCTCTCGAAAGACATACTTGAAAGTCTTTTTTCTGTCCCACTATTTAGTTAATATCCCTTTGTGTTTTGGCAGAAGTAGAGCAATTCCCTTGTTAATGTGGACTCTAGTGGGATTTTTTATTCCATTCTGTGCTATGATCCATATCCCAGCCATCCCTGCATCTGCTCCAAGCAATGCTCCAGAGCTCTGGGGAGGGTGGACTTGGTCCAGAATCCCAACGCTGTCTGAGGATCATTTTTTCTTAATAAATAGAAGATTGAAAGTATCATTTTCTGGTGCCATTTGGAAATTGTATTTTTCAGTGATTTCTGGTACATCAAATAATTATTTATTTTTTTTCCCCACTACCACAACAAACCAAGATGTTGAAAAGGAAATAAACAGGAAATAAATCTATACTAATTCTACAAATTCACGGGCAGTGAAACAAAAAGCATTCTATTTACAGTTTTCAGACTGCAGTCTAGTTACAAGCCTTTTGTGGGTTTGCTCTCTTTGAATGCTGCAATTACTTTATACATATTGATATGCTTTCAGAATGTGACAAGAAATTAGAAACAGAACATCTTTTGAACAACCCCAACTCTCTCAGCCCACCTTCATAGGAAACATGAAACATGCTCTGGCCCTCTGACCATCTTTGTGGCCCTCCTCTGGACTTGCTTCTAAGAAGGTCCATGTCCTTCTTGTGTTGGAGGCCCCAGAGCTGGACACAAGGACTCCAGGCAGGGTCTCAAGAGAGCACAGTAGAGGAGCAAAAACACCTCCCTCGACCTACTGACTGTGCTGTTTTTGATGCATTCCAGGGTGCTGCTGGTTTCCTAGGCTGTGAGCCCACATTGCCCGTTCACGTTGAGCTTCTCATCCACCAACATCCCCAAGTCCTTCTCCTCAGGGATGCTCCCCGCTGTATCATCACCTGCCCATGCCCTCCCTTTAATCCTGACCCACGTAAAAAAGACTTGATAGGTCTTCACTATAACTGTTTAAAACATAATACACTCTCTTTCTACACATACAGATGTATGCTGTTTATTATAAAATTACTATTCTTATTAGAAAAATTAAAGTCCATTTAAACAGTGATAGGTATTATATCTACAACTCAAGTACAGCAAGCAGGTGTCTTGTGAACAATAAACAGGATGGAAAATGCTGTTGAGTGATAGCCTTTCTTTCATACCCCTGTTAACCCATTTTACCCTATGTATTCATGTGGCTATAGCACATAGAAAGCATGAATATTGTGTTTTATTAGATATTACAACTTCATTCATACACAAAGCATAGTGACATTAGGTATTGCTTATCTAAAACGTTTTTTTTTTNNNTTTTTTTTTTCCTAGGGGGATTGAAAGAAACTATTTCTAACAGATATTGACCTAAGTTATGTTTTCGTATCTTCTTATTTAAACTACACATTTATCTTACATCTTACTACAAATACTGCTCTTCTTTATTTAGCCAAAAGAAATTCTGATTTGGACTTCATCCAAAGTCAGTTTTCCTTGGTATAGTCTTCAAGGACAATTATGTAATGTAATATAATGAGGACAATTAATTTTTCCCTTTTGACCAAGTTTTTGTTCCTTGTGTCCCTTCACTGTCCCCCTTCACCCCCCCCCCCCCCCCCCCCAAAAAAAAAAAAAAAAGAAAAAAGCTTACTTTTACTTTCCAAATACTAATTCACTGGTTTTTCATCTTAAATACAATTTTTGTAAACAGACAACATCACAAAGAACAAGGGCAAACAATCGTACTCCCAGGGACAATTTAAAGTGTAACGTGTTCTTGAATACCTTCATCCTACTGAAAATCAGGTGGAATAAGCATAGCAGAAAGCTTTCACTATGGAGACTAATGAATTAAAGCAGGACACCTGATGTGCTAGATCAGAGAAAAGCAATTACTTCTTGTCTGTTCTTTTAACCTGCAGAGCAGGAAACAGCTGGGAGCAATCTGAGCGGTAACACTATGTAAGTGGCAGCCATGTGGCTTAGGGGAGGTTTGGAGTTGGTGGAGACGCTTATGGGCTATTTTGGGATTTTCTCTCTGCTGCTAAGTGCTTCGTGGCGAGTTGGGGTGTCAGAGGTGAGCTCTATGTAATTGTTTCTAAAGCTTTTTGTTTGTCTCGTGTAGTGGGGGCAGTTGGGCTGCTAGGTGTAGTTGGGGTCACTTGGTTTCGGTGTGTCTGAGGTTTTGGTTTGAGGGTAATAGCCATGTGTGTTAGAGCAGCCAGAATGTTATTATTGAACAGCTCGAATGTAGCTGATTTTTGTTTGGCAGAGTTGCAGGAGACCTTAGGGAGGATTTCCCTGAAAACTTGAGTTTTTTTTAAGCTTTGGGTTGAAGGCTATGAGCAAAGAGGACTCAAGAAACCCTGTGTTTATTTCATGTGAGGTGGTTGATTGTTGTGTTTAGAGTGTTAATTCTATTGAGATATTTTCCTACCAGCAAGAGGTTATTTTCCCTACTTTTAGTTAATTCTTATAGGTACAAAACCAAAGAAACTGTTATATCTTTGGGCCTTGGATAATTACTGTAATTTTCATTTCAATGTTATTTTAGTGTCTTCTATTTTTCTTTTTTAATATTAGCAGGACTGAATATAGCTCTATAGGCTTTTGGCCTTTTTAGCTGTATTTCTTTCATGGAGCATATAGCATCAGTCCTAAAGGCTACTGCTGTTGAGTGAATAAGCAGCTGTTTGATGTTTTACTTTTTTTTTCTTTTTTTGGAAAACACTACTTTATAAACAGCAACAAAATGCAGCAAAATACTGATCAAAACCTTAAAGTTTAATGTAAGGTCTCTGAGTTCTCTGTAAAGACTCTGTATAGAATTTTTGTTAGGAAAGAATGATAATTCAACCAAATATTTAAGTGTGTGATTAAATCCTATTCATTTCAAAAGCCTAAACATAAGCCTAAGTAGCTTGATTACTAAAGCTTTTGTTAAAAATGAAAGTGTGTATAATGTTTGTAGCTTGATCTCATTAATAGGCTGGTACTCTGGAAATCAAGCATGTACCTACGGGGCTATATTTATCCTCAAGAATAGCTTCTTGCATGCCTGAAATACATAAAAGATATAACCTATCGTAAATACATATATATGAAATGTCTGGTATTCTAAAGCTGTACAAATATTTTTTAGGAAGTTAGATAGTAAATGTTATCTCTCTCTTTTGGGTCTTTGGGAAGTAAAAAAGGAAAAGTTAGTAGCAAGTTCACAAACACTTTGGGGAAAGATATTTTAACTACTAGAAAGGATCTACAATGACTGTTTTTATTTGTTTCAAAACAACTTGCAAGGCAGATATTGTCAAAGATGATTGTTATTTATGATTATTGTGGGTTTTTTCTCCCTCCTCTGCCCCCTCCTTTTTCTTTTTTTTGTCTTTCAGAAGCCACATTTTTTCTGGGTAATCAGCAGTACAAGAACTTTTTTGCTTGTGCTCAATACATTTTTTAAGATCTTCTGCTAGGATTTAGTTTTGTTACTGAATTTGTTTTCTTGAAGTGTCCGATCCAATTATACAGTCAGTTGGGCTTTGATACGGACAGCTAAATTAGTATGTGATAGGAAACAAACTTTAGAATTGTCCATGAACAGTAAAGGATGTGTTTTGTTCAATCTTTACTATATTCCCTTCATGCTGAATAATACCTGTAAAAGAATAATCATAAAGGAGTAATCTGGAAGTATGAGAGAAGTCATTTCATTAGATACCTCAAGTTTTCATCTTCTATCAAACACACACCCTGTTTGTACAAAAAAAGAAAAAAACACTAGGGAGTAAATACAGGGTTTTCTTGTGTTTCGTGCGACCTAGAAATGTAGTTTTAAATAGGTACCAAATCAAACTTTCAAATGTTTTATCAATGCAAAGGGAAGCAGACACACATATGAGCTATTAAGTGTTAGTCTGGCCACCTAGATGGCTAACTTACACATGAGACAACATCTGTATGTCTTCATTATCCACAAGCTTTACAGTTTTTCCTGCTGATTGACTTTCTATGTTCAAGACCTGTCTCGCTCAGAAGGAGAGCTATTAAGAGGCTTTCCTGAGTGCCCTGTAATGCAATTCCAATACATGCTCCAATGTTAATCTGCTGCACTCTAACATTACAGGAAAATACTGTATCTAAGATCATACCTAATTTTTCATTAGCTTGCCTGAGCTAAAATACAGAGTGTTTGACTTTAAACAACTGCATTGTCTAGAAATTTAAGTTTTTATTGTCTGACACAAGCTTTCTGTAGCACCACAGCCTTTGAAGTTAGTATGTGTTATTATATCTGTGCTGCTTAAGGTTTTCAAGTGATTTAATCTTTCCTATTGAATATACTCCAGAGAAATTCAAGGAATACGCACATGCTATTTTTTTCCATGTTTCTCCTCTAACTGAATTCCCTGGGATGGGTTTGATGTGATAGAGTTGTAACACTTCCAAAATAAGAGATATAAACCCCTGCTGATGCTTATACATTTTCAGTGTCCCGGCATGTAGTTAGATCAGCTGCACCCTTAACTACTGTTGTGCGATGCTGCATAATCAGAATAGGATGCTGCTACAGCTATATGCCTGTCATTATGGTTGCTTCTGAATGGCTGCATTCAATATTCTGCATTGCACTCCAGGGAGTACTGCAGACGTGCTTTCTATGTGCAGCCCCATTAAAAACACTTGAGTCTTCCTTCCATTCAATATGGGCTTTAACTGGTTGTACGTATGAAGTGATAAGCACTTGGTTGAACAAAGGAAATTTACAGAGCTTCTGTTCAATCACCATGAATGTGAACGATTTTGAAGAGGACGTAGAATGTATCAAAAGTGAAAAAAATAACATTGACAATTTTTAACATGCTTATTTATCGTACTCTGGGTAAAAGGAATCTAACTAGGGGAAGGACAGATGTAAGAAAGCTGTCCTCTCTCCATTTCTATTCAATAAATAGTTGGGGTGAATCTGACAACTTTCTAGAAACCTTCAGGATCAGTCTAGCAATGACTGTATCCTGGCTTCAGCTGTGAAATAGCTAATTTTCTTCCTAGTGACTGTTGTAAAAGGAATGCCAATAATGCCTACTGGTTTTAGTTGTTGCTAAGTGATGTTTACAGAATCACCTTGGTTGGAAGGGACCTTTTAAGATCAATTAGTCCAACCACTGGGGGGAAAAAAAAAAAAACACAAAAAAGCCCACACACAAAACCAACCCAACACTAATCCACATACCTGAGCACCATGTCAACTTGTCTCTTGAATCAACCTCCAGGGATGGTGCCTCAACCACCTTCCTGCACAGCCCATTCCAATGGCTGACAACCCTTTCAGTAAAGAAATATTTAATATCCAACCTGAACTTCCCCTGGCACAACTTGAGGCCACTTACCCTTGTCCTGTCATCTGTGAATTGGGAGAAGAGACCGACCCCCCCCCACCTCTCTACAGCCTCCTTTCAGGTAGTTGTAGAGACCAATGAGGTCTCCCATCCGTCTCCTCTTCCCCAGACTAAACAACCCCAGCTCCTTCAGCCTCTCCTCATAGGACTTGTGCTCCAGACCCCTCACCAGCTTGGTGGCTCTCCTCTAGACATGCTCCAGCACTTCAATGTTTTTTCTGTAGTGAGGGGCCCAAAACTGGAGACAGTACTCAAGGTGAGGCCTCACCAGTGCCAAGTACAGAGGCACAATGACTTCCCCACTCCTGCTGGCCACACTATTCCTGATACAAGCCAGGAT
>BJBW01008662.1:0-49270 GCA_004320125.1 Scolopax mira
TCGTTCTGGTTGGTCAGTTCGGTCAAAACCACGACAAAGGGGAAGTTCAATTAGCTCAGACTAGTCCCAAAAATCATATTCTGAAAATTAGATAATGAAGAAACACCACATTTGTGGGGGGTTTTTTTGTGCTTTTTTTTTTTTCCTTAAATTAGCCATAAAAATAGTCAGTGGCTCAGAGGGAAAGCTGGGCAGTGTCAGAAACCAGGAGACTTTTCTGTTAAAATGCAGCAGCTGTTTGTAAGGGCTTGTTGAAATCACCATGAAACTTGAACTGCACTGGAGGGAAGACTGTGAAACAGAATAGCCTGTAAAGAGCAGCTGTGTCTGAGGAGTTCAGCTTCAGTGCTTTTAAACTGCGAGCTCCTTGCAGAGAGCTTTTTTCAGCCTCAGAAAAGAATTCTCTTGACACCAGGGCCAGAGGAACTTTTAGAACCTCCCTGGGTCAGAAAGCTCATTTATCTGTTTTGATTTCTTTCTAAGACCAACCCACCAGACTTTAAAGAACTGATAGCAGTCGTCTCACTCAGAAGTGATTGAAGCAGCTAACTACCAGGGAGACAACGCTTGACCTTGCATATTTTAAAAACAAAAAACCTAGGATTACCTACAATGCAAGTTAAATCACCTTTATATTCCACCTCCTTGATGAGTTATCTGCAGAAACACAACACATGCAGGTCCCAGGAGGAGCCGCTGAGAGCAGTTCTGCCTGCACCTCATCTGCAGCAACTTCTGTCCTCTCTAACTGCTGGCGCATTTGGGGCAGTCAAAAAAAAAACCCAAACACCCAGAGAGCATAAAGCCATTTAGAGACCAAATGATAGCACTTTGTCGCAGATATCAGAAAGCACATGGGTGTACAAGGGCTGCACAGATTTTGCAGTACTTGCAATAAGTGAGATAGCTATGTGTGGGTAGGGCAAATTGGCAGTCCGGGGCCCAACCCTGATTCAGGGTGTTTGAGAAGCAGAGCTCTTCAAAGGGATTTGAACAAACCACAGTGGTTCTGCACAGCGACAGCCTCCAGGAGTCTGGCATTAATCTGCCCTCTGCCCTTTCCCAGCTCTGAACTCCGAAGAGCAGCTTGTGGATGGAGTAAGGGAGTAAAGAAGCACAGCAAGGGTGCTTGGCTCTCTCCCTGCATTAGTCCCAAGCCTGTCAGCCCTCTCCTCCTGTCAGCCAGAAAAGGGTCTGGATCTGACGAGCTCCTCAGAGCAGAGGTTGTCTCGCCGTCCGCAGCCCGGTTTGCAGTCTCACACCTGTCATTTGCCACAAGACAAGACAGGACAAGGGCTGGCTCACCGACATGGGGGATGCATCTGCTCCTGGGTGGATTTATAGGAAGATGGCATTTAGATAGGCCTGTCGGAACCCAGCCGCAGTTTGTCACAGCAACCAAAGCTACAAAAAAAAAAAATTAAATAAAATCAACATAAAATACTAATAGGTAGCATATTTACAAAGGAAAAATTTTTTCCTGACCAAGTCAAAACAAATCTGCTTTCACCCTCACACATACAGAGCTGTCAGTGTAGTATGCCCTCAAAATCTGCCCTTTCTACCTTCTGTGTCATTTTAATACTACATTAGGTCAAAAGGGGAGAGTAGGAGAGAAGAAACAGGAAGATGGGTGTTCGTCCTTGGGAACCGTCAAGTTCGTTTGACTCTTTGCATCCCATAACTTAGTGATATTTTCCCCATTTATAACATGTTCCATCTGAAGACATCACAGCATTTCACACTGAGTTCTCACAACATTGCACATATCTGCCTATGTGCGCATCTCAAGGTCAGGTGGTAACAGAGTTAACACAGTAGCACAGCATTAGGGTCAAGTCTGAGCAAAGCCTTCCCTCTTTCACATGCCTCCACAAAGCCTCCTTCCCCTTACTGCAGCTGCTCTGTCACATCCCTTTCTGCTGCCTGGTGTGATAGAATAAGTAGCTCCAGAAGGAGGTTTGGAAGGGAAGAGTCCAGAGCGGGTCCGTGTCTCTGCCACTTTTAGTTTTTTGGAAGGGGAGAGCAGACTCATCAAGAACGGGACCATGGAATCGGGGATCTCCATTGGCAGCACATTGTACTGGAGGCAAAGCAGTCAGCCAAGACAAGGCTAAGAGGTTTTCACTTCTAATACCTTCTGCAGATGCAATGCCCTGTTGAGAGAAGCAAGTTAGAAGAATATAATTTCATAACACATATTTATTCTGCTTACGAAGAAGGATATCAACTTTATTAGCATGCCTGATACGTTGCTATTTGCAGTATGTTTTCCAGGTCCATAATCTGTACTGTAATGAGTTGAAAGATTAGTATAACAGAGAACCCATGAAATATCATACTGCTATGAGGTTGCAGCTGTTTAAATTTAAAAATTAAGTGAGAAGAAGGTCCTGAAAATTCCCATGATGTCAGTGCCCTGTGTGATGAAGGGAGACTCTGCAATCTTTCTACCATGCTCTTCAAAGTCTAGCTGCCTGTGTTCAAGGTTGTCTCTGCCACAGTGCAGCCCTGGTTGAAACTCCTGTGTAAAAACAGCTTTCTTGCAAGCAAGAGCTGTGAAATGCCTCATGAAACACCTCTTGCTCCTTGCCTCAGGAGCTGTGTTTAAGCTCAGGCTCTTGCTCTGTGGTCCTTGCCTGAGCCATCACCTTGACATTGCCTTCCTGGCCTTGCACCTTGCTGACCCTAGTCCGATGAATTGGCTCCCTTATTTGAGCTCATACTAGCCTCATTGGTGGGGATGGTGTGGTGGCCACAGATCCCCTGGCTGCCCCTCCTCACTGTCCAAGCCCTGTGCAGCTCTGTTTCTTGGGGTGCTGTGGTCCTGTGTCCTTGTCAGCAAGGGCATGTCTCTGCCTGCCTCTGTCACCATTGGCTCTCAGCACTTGCAGAGCAGCTGGTCGCTGGCAAAGAGTGTCTTGAAAACAAAACAGCTTTTGAGCCAGAGTGAGATATATCATGTATCAGCATCACAAACTTACTTGGAGGAGGCACCAGGCCACCACTTCTGTGGTTGTTTTTGCACTTTCTTTCAGGGATGCCCTCCCTGAAGTGTTCTGAGCATCGATTATGTTGCCCTCCCTGCCTATTTTCTTTTGGGAGGCTAACAAGAAGACAGCCTGCCAGGGGCAGAAAGCGGGACAGCCTGGTGTATTCCTTCAAATTTACTCATGTTTAAGTGGGGGTGGAAGGTGGGGAAATCCACTGAAGAGCAGATCTTCTCACCTTCCCTGTAAAACTGCATGTCAATCAGCCTGCACAGACTGTGTGGGATCCCAGGAGCTCTCAACAGCAGAAATCAGGCTGAATTCTCAAATTATATCTGCTTCAGGGAAGGGATATTCCCTCTCTCGTATTTGTTCAGCTCTGCTGCACTGCAGCCCCTAGGCATCAAATCAACTAGTAATTTCAGTTCTGTTTTCAGAACGTGTCAGAAATCCCTGAAGACATTCACTCAGAACCATTCGCAATCATTCCAGTGAATTAAATGCCCATTAGAGGGCTTTCATTTCTTTAACTTTTGAGGATTGTCTATATGGGAGAGTTAGTCTAATCTAGAGTGCTTTCAAAGTGCTGCTGATTTTGATCATCTCCACTTGATCAGGCATTGCTACTTTACTATTCACTTTCATACAGCACAACAGAAAATCGAATGCTATCCAGGTCACTGAATCTTTGCATTTTTTGTCAACCTAAAAAATAAGTTTTTGATGAACAGTAAGAAGAGAAAACACTCCCATTTCTCTTCTCTCACCCAACGGCTGTATTTAGATGCTGGGAATTTTTTCTTTAACCAATCTCCACGAAGTCTTTTCAAATACGTAATGTCACATTGCAAAGGCATGTGTGGGAGTTTCTTGAGCAAGTTGCCAGGTGTCTTTTTAACATGCGAACTATGTAGCAAAAAGGTTGCTATGGTAAGCATGTAGTTTTTGTGCTCTTTAAAAATGCAGCACCATATTCCATAATCACACAAACTTCTGCAAGTTGCTGGCATATAAATGCTGCTACACCGAGCTATCTCATCTCTCAAATTCAGTCTTTTTTTTTTCACTCTAATTTCCTTAAGAAACAGAATTTTTTAACATGCAGCATTATATTTTCAAACAGTTCAGCTGTTTATATATAAGCAATGAGATGCCCACGCACTGCTCACATGTGCTTTACGAAAGAAAACAGTTTGAGACAGTTTAGCCATGCAATTAGTAGGATTATACTAGTTTAATAGCACAGACATTGCAGTCCTGTTCTGTCATATATATATCAACATTTTCACACATTTTGGCCAAGATTCTGTTTTCAGCAACAACTGCTGTATATTGATAGGAGTCCAGCTGGCAGCAGCACTGGACCCTAAGGTCCGTGACTACTGTTCCTTATCCACAAGTCACTCAGTGTTATTAAAAGGAGTTCTTATTCTGATAGTCCCTCTACTCTTCCCCACCCCATCACATCCATTTTAATTTAACAAAATCATCTCATCTACTCTTGTACTCTGTCCCAGATGACCTTCATTCTCAGCAAATTACCAGAGAAAGCACCCACAGCACTGTTCAGAAGGATAGGGAATATATTTCCAGAGCTTTCCAACCTCTCCCAGGTATTCTTCTCTACCTGTGGGAACTGCTGTGCTTCCATAGAAGCCTCCACCTTTTTGCAGTTACTCCATTGCATCTCTTGTCTTCCTCTGCATACTTACATCATCAGCTACACTGCAAAGAAGCCATTGCTCTGTAATTATTAGCATCTCTACATATACCAAATACTGTGGCCTACAACTGACAGAGGAATATTCTCTGTTTGGAAAGGCTCACAGTAATTCATGTAAGCACAGAAGAATGTGGTCTCTTTTTTTTTTTTTTTTTTTTTTTTTCTGTTTTAAGAAAGACTTCCCAACATTTTTTTCTGTTTTCTTCTAGTAGAACACAAGTTTTCTACTATCAGGACGTGTTTATGGTCATTTGGCGAAAGTCTATTAGATTTGACAAAGTACAACACAAGATTTAGACATTACTGTATGGTGTCAAGGGCTTCAGAAGGTAATGCAACAGTCATATGAAGTACACTGTAGTGGCTTGTGCTTCGTATGACACACTTGACCAGATGTTGCTTCCCATATATTTGAAGTTTGCTGACCTGGAGAGCTCAAATCCATCTTTCTTCTGGAACAACGATGAAACATATTAATATATATATTATTTAATATTTAATTCTACATAAGTAGAATTAAAACTGATGATAAAGATTATTCAACAGGCAAATAAAGCAGAGTTAAGTATAGCATTAAATGTCTGAAGGAAACAAGCATTTAAGTAAGGCTCTTTCATGCCATTCCTCACCCTAAGCTTTACAAAAAATAATAAAAAAAGACAAATCAGAGTCAAGGATTTTATTTTTTTTTTGTTTAAAATGCTGCATGCAGAATGTGGTTGCAGAGAGCAAACTAATTCTTGGTACAACAATATGGCATTTTGTTCAAAAGTGTCTCCAGTTTCCCTGGATTATACAGAGCCTCAGAACCACTGAGTCCTGGTCAGACATCCTGGGGGATACATAACAAAAAAAAGTCAGGCACCTGGAAGCTCAGAATGGATTTCTACCTGCAAATTAAAAGGATCTATTCTTTAGCAAAATTGCTTCTTGAAGATACATTCTTTACCTTTGGCCACCATCAGACTTCTTCCCCAGCAGAAAAATAAACAAAACAAAAACTCAGTAATACTTTTCTCCACAGCTATATAGTTTCTACTAGTTTTTTGAGATACTTGCTAATCATACTTTACTACCAGAAATTTCCATCAGAAGCTACTATTGCCTTTTGAGAACAGAATTCCCAAGGAGACAAGGAATGAGAAAAGGGAAGAGCAATTATCTGATATGATCACAAGCTGGTATTAAGAACAGAAGGCTGATTTTATTTTTCAAGAGACAAAAATACCTGCAACAGTGACTTAGGCACTACGTTCTTTCCTCTATCACTCTAATTCCAACAGATAATAAGTGCATTTTTCCTCCCCTTAATATTTATTGTTGGAAAAGGGAATATTTGATCATAAAAGCTGTGGGTGGAAATTAATAACTGCAATGCAATTCTGAAGGTGCCAGGACTTCACATTCAATTTTCTGATTTGGTATTTCATCTCCTTTCAACATCACCAAAACGAAAAGAGACAGATATCAGAAGGGAGACTGGAGAGGCTCAGCCAATAGGCGAGGCAAAATAACGATTAACTGATGATTTTCACCTCACACTTTTTGTGATCTGTGTATCTGTGGTCCTCCATGAAAGGTATAAGCAAGGCACTCAGCAGAGTGGGAAGATACAGGTAACACCCTCTATCACATTATAAACGGAAAGCATGCAGTGTTTTGATATTGTTTTAACAACTTCCTTACCCTACCTAGGAGAAGTTTCAACCAAGGCGATTTCCTTTGCAACTTGGATATTAAGGACCTACCAACTTTCTTCCTACTCACTAGTCCATAAGGCTGGTTTAATTTCTGTTTTGTTCACCTCCAATTACCTTGCTGTGTGCAATAATGAACCTGCCACTGTACTTCAACACCTGACACCAGTATAAGACAGAAGTAGCACGTGCACACTGAATTTGATATGACAGCAAACCAGTGATGGAAAGGCAGTGTAGAAAGAAGCACAAAGACCTCAGTCTGTGCATTCACATGGAGCTCCTTTCAGTTTCCTGCTTTTTGCAGAGATGTCAGGCTTATGTCTGAAGGGTACAATTCTTCCTTAACACTTGATAATAGCAACCCCCATGCTGAGTTTCATCAACTCAGGCAGGAAACAACCCCAGTCCTTATTGTGCACTGCTATACAAACCGATTCTTGGTATGAGCTGTGTGGAATGGATCCTCACTTTGCAGAGATTAGCACTGTGCTGAATCTCTGTGCACTGTGCTGATTAGATCTGTGCTGAAAAAATTGTTTAGAATTGTTTTTATCCTTCCCAGATTTTAAAACTGAGGTGCCTTGATCTTAAAAGCTTTACCTTTTCTCAAACCTCTAGAATTAGGATTTGAAATATAAATGCCAATACACAAGAAACCAGCACTTCAGGAAATTTCCTGATCCATGCTTTCAGAAGTATGAACATTAACAGGTCTTTCCTGGGTCTGGACTTCTGTTGTGCTTGAAGGCTACTTACCTCATGAGCACAGCTTTTCACCCCACACTTGACATTGTCTTTAGTATTGCATACTACATTGCTTGCAGCCTACATAGGATATAAGAATAGCTCAAATAGAAGATATTTTTCACTCTGGGATGCAGACATCATTGTGGAGACTACACATGACAGTTTAGGTTCATAGTTTCCAGCATGAAATCATCCTGCATCATCCTTTTAGACTAAGGATTCACAAGAGGTTTGAAATCTTACACTTAATTCAGAAAAGATTCAAATAGAAAAAAAAAATAATAAAAGAAGGTATGAATTAAAGGAATGCATTCTTTAAAAAACAAATTTGCACTATTGAACTGGAGTTCTAACCCCATGAGAGAAAATTCCACCTCTGTTCTAAGTGCAATTCACGTTCACACAAAAGTAACTGCTCTATCTCTTTCAAGGCAGGGTAAAGTACTTGTGTAAACATCAGGCTTGACTGAGAAGATCTAGATATTATTCTAGTGGCACAAAATCCATGGTTAACAGGGTTTGATGCTGCAGTGCTAGGAAGACCATGCCTTTAGCTCTTAGAGTCCCATTGTTGGACCAGAAGATGCTGCAGCCATGTAATGCATAGCCTTGCTGTGGTATAAACCAACTTGGGTAGGTCACATTCTCACAGAAAGATCAATTTTCATTAAGCAGGCTTCAGGCTAGTTTTATGATAGCTAATGAAAGAAAGATAAGATTTTGTCTTATCTGTTCTCTTTACCACATCCTTTGCAAGTTCTACAGAAATGCCCTCACATGTTGTGTCTAATTCAGGTCAGATTTTTATCGCCCAGTGACTTGGTACTGGGATGATTCAGTTTTGTGATTGTGAAAGCTGCAGCCAAAAACAGCAAAGAGGTTTATAATACTCTCCTTCCCAGCTCAGGCACTACACATCAGCTCCAGCCCTTGTCCCTTGCTGTCTCTGCTGACTTGGCTTCCTGACTGGCGTTAGTAGTGGCCACAGATCCCTTGGCCATCCCCAGTCACTGTTCCAGCCCTGCACTGCTCTTCTTGGGGTGCAGTGGGTCTGTACTCCAGCTGATGTGGGCTTAGTCCTGCCAGCCTCTCTGCCAACCTCAGCTCTCACAGAAGCTTTTTCTCCCTAAAAATATCCTAGGGTTGACAACCTCCTTTTATACCCCAGAGTTAACTGATGCTTCTGATTTTATTTCAGCTATTTTCGGCTTTTAGATTGTGTCCTTTGGTCGCCCTTCTTAATCTTTGTTCCAGGAGTCCTAGGGGAGGTTGTCCTTTCTTATTAGAAGTTCTCAGTAAATTAGCATTTTACACTACTTACAGCAGTAGTAGTAGACTTTGTCAAGTTAATTTTTTCTAGTGAGGGACATAAAGTAACAAAATAATTTGTATGGAAACTTTCCCTCCAATTGGACACTGGCAGTCATCTAGAGACAAGCAAACCCACATGCTTCCCTCTTAATTTTGTCCATAGTGGACACTGGATTCCTGGATTTGTCCTGTACAATACTGCAGCCTGCCAACAAGTAGCATTGAAATCCCACAGCATATTTCAGGGTGAGGTACATCTCTTCACTTACAAGCATTCATTTAATGTTTCTAGTAATTTTCTCACAATGCTTAAATATTTTTTTGCTGTTTTCTAATATTTCATCATCATCTGTTACAGGTTTATTACTTATTCCATGGAAAACAAGTCACTACTACTATGGATCTTACCCTCTAGGGTAGTCAGTAGCCTCAGGACTAGTCAGTACTTGAACAAAGACCCAAGGGCTGCAGAAAGTGGTACTAACCATCTTTTCCGAAAGAATTCAGCACAGAATTCAAGCTCTATGGTTTCTATGCTGCTTTACATCACACTGAACAACTCAACTATGTAAATTCTTCTCTTGAATACTTCTATGAAGCAGCATTTATTTTTTGTTTATTCAGTAAGTTATTATACTTATTGTATATCTATACAGTGCATTACTTGGTGAGAAAATGGCTATGAAGTGGTAGCGTTTGCATACTGCAATGACCATGGAGTGAAGAGAATTACCTTTCTTATCACTCCCCTCAGGAAGGAGGGAGGCTAGATGGATGACGCAGGAGAACTCTCCAGAACAAAAGACATTCTTCCTTTTTCTTTTATTTGGCTTGTACCACAATATTATTTTAATCCACATGGGAGCTGAAGTTCTTTCAAGCTCACCATGAAGATAAAGCATAAGAAACAGTAGCTCTGAAATTAGGACTGCTGCAATTGCATACTTTATCCTCACTTATGGCTCAAAGGTCATGCAGAGATTGTAGGAAGACCTGAGAAATGTCATTATGACATCTGCCAGTATCATCAAAACACTTCTTCAGAAGTTTCAGAAAGGCATATGTAACGAAAAATGTTTTTTTCTGTCCTGCTACTTTAACTGGTTGAACTGATTACTTTAAGGCCATACTTCTGTGTCTGCACCTACTTCTATTCACACATGATTCTTCCCACCCCATCCATGCCTCTGTATCATGGTTTTTACAAATCTGAGGAAAATGTTGTCTTGCAATTCAAAGTGCTCATGTAAATTCTAGCAGGATTGGAGGCTATCACAGCTCTCACAGTCCTTTTCCTCAGATGTAAAGATTTCAACCCTGTCTGAGTGAGATAATTCAAAATTTCACTTTTGGTGCTATAGATAGCCAAACTGATGACCTCAGTAATGGTGCATAGTTTCCCCTAGTTAGTCTATATTTCTTTTGCTCATTCATTTAGCTGTAAGCAGGATTTCAACCCCCAAAACCATCACAAGGTCCAATTTCAGAACTCTGTGACACTTACCTCGGCCCTTTATGACATCATCTCAAATCCTGGTCTTAATCACATCTCACGGTTTTGCTATAAAGAACTTGTGGTTTTTTGTTCATACCTGGAGCTCTGGAGCTGGATTCATAAAGACTTTGTGACTTTTCTTAACTAATATGTAGAACAACACTGTAGAGAAACAGATAGGATGTTCTTCCTCACATAAAGACTACTGGAAGTTCTAGAGACATCTGATCAATTAAGACAATGTTCAGATACTTATTTGAATTTTTGTAAAATGTATTACTCAAATCACTCACCTGCAGAAGCTGGGAAGGCACAAAATTCTGGGTAGCAAAATAGTAATGTGACTTGGTTAATCTGGAAGATTTAACAAGCTGAAGCCCAAGTAAGAAGGGAAGAAGAAATGCTAGAAGTCAAAATGAGTACAGGCATGAAATTGTTTTTCTTGTTACCCATAATAAGAACTCTTTTCTCCCTAAAGGCACAAGAAAGAAGATATTGAAAAAGTCAGAAGAACCTGGGCAGTAAAGCAGTTAAAAGATTTATTGTGGCATCAATGGTGATTGTAAATGCATGCACATGCAAGGCCACAGGCTATTACAAAAGGAGTAGGACAGCAGAAGAGGACCTGGGTGTCCAGGTGGACACCAAGCCAAACATTGGCCAGCAATGTGCCCTTCTATAAACAAGGCAAATTGCATCCTGGGCTGCATTAGAAAGAGTGTTGCCAGGTTGAGAGAGGTCATCCTTCCCTTCAACTCACCCCTGCAGTGCTGTGTCCAGTGCTGGGCTCCCCTCTGTGACAAAGACCTGGAGAGAGTCCGAGGAAGGACCACCAATATGATGAAGGGCCTGGGACTGATCAGCCTGGAGGAGAGAAGAGGGGATCTCATCAATGCACATAAATACCTGCAGAGAGTGTTCAAAGAAGATGGAGCCAGGTTGTTTTCAGTGGTGCCCCATGACAGGACCGAAAGACTGGAAGTTCCCTCTTAATGTCAGGAAACACTTTTTTACTGTGAGGATGACTAAACGTTGGCACAGGTTTCCCAGGGAGGTTGAGAAATCTCCCTCTTTGGAGATGTTCAAAAGCTGTCTAGACATGGTCTTGGGCAAATGACTCTAGATGGCCCTGCTCAAGAAGGTGTTTGGACTTTATGATCTCCAGAGGTCCCTTCCTACCTCAAATATTCTTTGATTCCCAACCAATTTGCATTGGTAACATCCAGGAGGATTAGGATGAAAATTAATAATTTTTTTTTTTTTTGTCCTTAAGACTTTGCAAGAAGCCTAGATACCATTTAAATGCACTTAGAGGTCTAGTGCTCAAATAGCTGTAACAAAGTAGACAACCATTAAACAGACTAAACAGTTAAAGCACAAAATCAGGCACAAGTTCAGAAAGTTTTATCTTCAAAAACTTCATTTTTGTTGCATGACTATTGAGCAGCAGCAAAGAAATAGCTTTGTATTTATAATATCTTTTGTTTACTAATTCTTATTTTTTATACTACATGTTGGAACCAGTAAACAAGACAGTCAGGTCCAGAACAGGAGGTTCAGGAAGGTCAAGACTGAAAAAAATTACAGGAACAGGAGTTTGGGTTTTTTTCAATAATTCTTAATGAAAAGAAACAAAGTCATCTTAAAGCCAGAGTTTTTCCACATAAGAAGTCATGCAGACTGCTCATAGCAAAGTTTCAGGGAAGGATATGAGAAGCCTCAATTATCAAACATTCTCTTAATATAATTTTCTACATTCTAAGACATTCTAAGAGAATGTCAAACATTAACTTAATAGAATAATATCTGCAGGCAGACATTATGCCTCTGCTGCCCTTACAACACATAATATTTTTATTATGCTATAAATAATGGTTAATAGCTTAGAGCAATAAGTCTTTATTTTGTTCTATTTTAGGCCAGAGAAATCTGTTTTCAAAATTTTTCACTTGCACTTGTATTTATGGAGTAAACCATAACCTCCCACTCAGACAACAGATTAATAAATTAGGTATTTTTCATCTCCTAAATTCAAAGTAACAGGAAAATAAAAAGCATCTGTTTCTCTACTGCTTTGTTTTCAGGAATTATGACTCTAAATCAATGTTCCCATCTGTCAGAATTTTTCTTCTTCAGATACAAACAATAATTCAATATATCAAGAGAACAGTATTATAAAGCTATTTTAGACTCAGAATAAATTTCTTTCACCCACATGAAAAAAAAGAACAAAATCTTCCTGAGTGGTCCAGAATTATCTGACTCAGCCACTGACAACCTGAAAGCTGTGGAGGTTAATCACGTTTAACCACAGGGCTGTAGTATTAAGTAGATACATTAGCCACAGCTACTGGAAGTTAAGAATTATTTTAAATAGACATCACCCAGGTAAGTAGACATAACCCAGGTAAGCTCCTGGATCTAAAACTTGCATCCTTTCAATGAGAAAGAAAAAAAGTCTTTGTTTTTTAACAGCTTCGTAATAGGGGCCCAGAAGTAGAATAAGAAAAGTGTATGATGCCAGAAGATATTACTGTGGTACAGCTCTACTAAAAAATTTTATATCTCTAGCTGTAAAAATATGCTTTGGTAAAATGCATATTTTATGCATTGGTATGCAGTGGTAAAATAAAGGGCATTAATTATAATTTTTAGCCATTCACACAAACAGAAGTGTGTTTATACTTTGATAGGATTCTAGATATTCATGCATTGCTAAAAATTGCTGTCACTGACTAATCTTTGCATTTGCCCCTGATTTTGCCTCATATATATGGGAAGGAGGATGGGATGACGAATAAAGCAAAGTCTAGTCTCTGTGCTTAATTAGAGCACCCTCAGCATAGTTTTCACTCATATGCAGTTGTATCTTGGCCCTTCCAGCCTCTTTTGGTTTTAAGAGATTACTAAAATACATGTTTGACTGTCATCCCTTTTACCAAAGAATGTACTTAGCCTTAAGGCAATGGCTGTGGGAGGGAGATATCTTTATAAATACCTATATACGCACATATCATAAACTGAGATAATTTCTTGGCACCTTATTCATCAGACCAGAGAACAGCAGGTGATACATGTATTTCTGGTGATATTATAGGTGTACAAAGTGTACAGGTGTCCATGTAGAAGCTGATGAGAACTTGATATCTGAATTCACTGAAAAACAATCACTGCTCTGACACTCAGTGAATTCCAAGATTGTACTGTGCACGCAGAAATTGAAATCAAGCTTCACTTTTTCTACTCAGAAATAATTTCTCAAATGACTTTTTAGAATACTTTTAACCTATAATTCATTGTAATCTAAAAATGGTCTGGAGATTAATCCTATTACTGCATGTTCAGTAAATATAAAAAGTAATATTGTGGATATTCATGAAGTTAAATTCATTTATAAAGAGAATGAATGATTGCCTAAAAACGTTATCTTCACAATAAAAGCTTTTTTTAAAAAATCAGCTGAATGTTTAAAAATATTTAATGCAGAAAAAGCACTACCATCCTCATTGAGACAAGAGAAGAAGAAAAGGATGAGGCAGATATTCACAAAGACTTCCATTTCAAAGACTTTCTTTTTTATGTTATTCAAAAATGTATTTTCACCTTAGCTGTGCACTTGATGAGAGGAAGTGCTTTAATGTATGCCTGTATCCTGCCAAGTCGTAGCTGGTAGCAGAGAGATACAGTGCTCTGTTCTGCGCCTGTCTTGACGGTGACAGACTGCAGCGTGAGCATGTAGCATTCTCCTCCTCTGAATGAGAAGTGAGAAGAAGGCTGTGGACTGTGTGATACTGTCCTTGATGATGTTACTGAATGGTTTCCATTAGACAGCCAGTGTCTGCAGGACATTTTGCTCTGTTTTTGCTCTAATTGTTCCCAAAGGAGGAAGACTTCAAGGTATTTCGTGAGTGAATCATATTTGAAAGGTTATACTCCTGACATGGAACATATCCTACTGTTCTTCATAGAACCACTAGTTATTTGCTTTGGAAAACTGTTAGCTGAGGGAGGTTAAAAAGGCTTCCAAACATGGGCAGTTTCTCCGAAGGAGATATGGTTCACAGTGTTTCACTTGTTCATTTATGTTTCCCTCACTACCACGTCTCTTATTTTTTACCTCAAAGACAGTGCATTATTCTACATGTAGTGATTACAGAATCATAGAATCATAGAATTATTTATGTTGGAAAAGACTTTGAAGATCATCAAGTCCAACTGTAAACCTAACATTGTCAAGTCCACCACTAAACCATGTCCCTAATCACCACGTCTACATGTCTTTTAAATACTACCAGGGATGGTGACTTCAGCCACTTCCCTGGGCAGCCTATTGCAATGCTTGATAACCACTCTAGTGAAGATATTTTTTCCAAATATCCAATCTAAACCTCCCATGGGGCAACTTGAGGCAAATCCCTCTCATCTTATTAATTGTTACCTGGGAGGAGATATCGACACCCATCTCACTACAATCTCCTACCTAACTACAGGTAGTTGTAGAGATCAATAAGGTCTCCCCTGAGCCTCCTTTTCTCCATCATATAAGACCTTTATCTGACTTTCATCTTTTTCTATTTTTCTCTCTCGCTCTCAGGGATACGATTATTTTCTCACTGTTACATCTTTCTCCCCTTGGGCCCTTCAGGCATCATCCCAAAAGCTAAGCTTTACTTTGTAGAAGACTCTCAAACCCACTGCTAGCTGGATTCCCAAGATGTGGATGGATAACATGCTGCCAAGATTGAGCTGTAGGGTTCCAAAAAGTCAGAGAGCAGCAGTAGCTGCAGCAAAGCCACACCTGGGCTGGAAGGGACATTTCCAGCATGTGTGCTTTGCATTGTGTAGGGCACCAAAACACCACCTGCAATCCTATTAAGCCAAATGCAAAACCTGACAAAGATACAAATCACTTGGCTTCTCCTAAAAGGGAGTGCCTTTACCTGTACCTGTTATGCTTATAGCAAATGATATTATTTGTATAGGCTACATCATCAAGTGACACAAGTCAACACTAGGCTCTTGTTACCTGTAGAGCAATGTTGTATTGCACTGTCACAGGATTTGACCTTCCTGCTTCTTTTTCCTTTTAACTTAGGAGAGTAGTGTGGAAGGGACTTCTGGTGCCCGACTCCTTTTGGAGTCTCAAGACCATTATGACTGGAATGGACAGATTTGATAGCAAATGGAACCTCTTCATATCATTAGGAACTCATGCATGGATGTCCTCCTGCTTCTGCCCCATGGATGACTGTGGTGCATTGCCATTGATGCTTTATGATACTGTGCTTTTTTGAAGGTGCTCAGATAACATCTTAATAGTGGCTGTTTAGGCTCCTAAGAATATACATAGAAGGATAGATTACCCATATGTTTTTTCTTACAATTCTTACAACTCTGGTTGCAATGCAACTAATGTATAAATTTTGCAATAAATCTAGCTTTGCAATATGAAAGATTAGATGCTACCATAACTACATGTTTTTCTAGATGTGAATAGTGAAAAAAAATTAGAAGAAGAATAATTCTCTGTAATTTTCTCGGAGATCAAACAGGAATAGTATTTCATCTTATCCAGAAATGATAAAATGCAACACATTTATCCACAGGATGTAGTTATCTCTTTTTTAATATAAATATATCATAAAGAATAGTACATTAAATGTGCTTAATACGTGTGTTCATTATTACTTCAAAGGAATCATTCAGTTGAGTCACTACTGAGTCAAAGCATAACTATTAACTATAACAATACAAAAGAAGTCAAGCAGGTCATATCTAGGACAACCACTTACGGATTACAGCCATTACAGTTTTATAAAAGACAGAACAAAAATAGTAAATTTATATTTATAAGTAAATTATTGGCATTATCAAAGAACTGGGTAAGAGGTTTAGTTTAACACAAAATTCTCAAGGTTTTGTATTTAAGTGGTTAGAACTCTTGTAATTCTCTGTGCCCTTTTTTTTTCTTCAGCAATCAAACACCACAGAGTAGGCTTTTGTGCACTGCACCTGAACAGTGAGAGTAACATTAAGACATACAAAACCTCTCCTATGATCTTGCAACACATACTGTAGGTTAAGTACCGCTCACTAGCATCAAACTTCCTCAAAGAAACATAAAAAAAAAAAAATCGGTGGAAAATTCCTACCTTACAAAACACAACTATCCACCTTCAAAGTCATCGTACCTGCTGCTAATTTTATTAAATAATTTTAGTTTGCACTGCAGCAGTGCTTAGAAATTTAGCTGTGGACTAGATTCCACCATGCTTGTCACTGTAAACCACAGATGCAAAAATAAAGTCTACCCCAAAGAATTCAAAAGATAAGCTTTTTTTTCTACTATTCTGAGGAGCAAAGTTGCCAGTTATTCCCCAGATCTACTAGTCTGAAAATTGCTTAGGCTGTGAAAATGAACATGAAATTATAACAATATAGAGGAATGTAATTACAAGGTATTAGCTCAGCTGAAATTGGGAAAAGAGTGTGAGACATACACGGGACAGCTCTTGACAATCCATTACTGTGCATGTGGAACACAATCCCAAGGAAAATGGTAGAACTTCAAAACTAAACTAAGCACAATACTGGATAATGTATTGTGCAGAATCAGGTTTGGCACAGGTTCAGAGGGAAAAGGGGTACTCTAATATGGTAGATCATTTCCATTTCTGGAGTCTCTGATTTTTTTTTTAAATTGTAATACATTTCAACTCATCAGCAAAAATAGCCAGTAAATTCAAAGCTGTTTGATTACACAGAGACAGACTGTGAGGCTTTGGTGGACCCTTTCCAAAAGAAAGATGACAGCATTGTAGTGAAACTATAAATACCTAAATATGACTCACCCTAGAACTGACAATGACGACATACAGAAGAAGAGGCTCTAAACTATGTGTAGTGATTAGTCACACAAGTAACAGGTTGCTAAAAGAAAGCCAGGGATTTCAGAGACAGAGCTGGAAGTTCTTAGACTATATTCAAAAGGTCATTTCTTGAGTCTGTCAGTTAGTAGTTCTCAGGGAAGGAAGACAAAAGACAACAAGGATTCTCAGGTTGAAACCTTTCACCAAGTACTTCAGTTAAGAACCTTAGATGATAAGCCTCTTTAAAGAAAGACTGCCTTTGTTTATTGCTGAAAAAACATTAATATTACTATTAACTTATATATATTGTCTTTGACTCTAAAAAGATTTCCATATAATCCATACAATATCGATACATGTAGATATCCATACAATAGATATGCAACTGAAGGCATCTAAAAATTCAGCAAAAAAGTAAGGGACTGCTATTCCCAGATCTGTCTGTGAGAGGCAAGAACTGTAAACTACAGATGGAGATGTAGAGACAAAGAAAGATTAAAAGGATATGTTTAGACCCACAGGAATACCTGCCTTTCACTGATCACAGTTTCTGCTAGTTTGAGTGTGATCCTCTGGTGACATTTACAGAGTTTATATGCCAGATTTGGTTGCTAAAAGACTGAGAAATTAAAAAAATAAATATCACCACAGTGATGTACAGAAAAAAATTATCACAAAGTAATTTAAATATAATTCTCTAAAAAATCCCATGCCTTAATGCCTACATATACACTTCCTATACATTATCACTATACAGAAGAATATTAGTTCATACATTTTACAGTTGCTAAAATTAATCTATAGCAACTGGAGGCAGATTATTTTGATACCATTTATAACATGAAAACATGATGAACAAAGAAAAACAACAAAGTCGAGTTCTGTATGATGGCTGTGTAGCAAAGAAGCCAAGAGACTCATAAACCTTTTTAATTTTGCAGATGCCATAATAAATTTAATGAGCTCTTGAAGATGCATTTTTAAATTTAACTACATACATATATGATGGAGTGATATACTACTACAGGCTGTCATTTTTGCCGAGGTCTGCATTGACACTGGATGCCATCTAGCAATTTCATTAACATTAATAAGAATCATCAATTTGGAAATGCCCCAATAGAGGGCTAATTAGCCCACTCAAATGCATTTATTCTTGTAACCAAATGCAATATTTATTTATATTAGCAGATACAATATTTATTATACAAGAAATGGAACTACAGCGAGCATGAAGTCATTGGATTAAAAATAGAAATTAGTTTAAACTGAAAAACCTGGCATTTGGCAAGCTAAATATTAGTAATGTCTAGCTGCCAGACTTTGGTTTGGCTCTTTATTAAGGATTCTTGAGCATGGCTGTACCATGTTTTTTGATTCAAAGCATTGGGCAGACTTACAGCTTGGAGATGATCAGAAAAAACAGGTAGAAATAAGAACAGCAATGTTTATGCTATAATTTTTAAGCTTTGGTCCAGGATAGATCTATTCTTATGGAGGTCACTGAGAGATAGGCCCAGTCCCACGTCCTGTGAGAAAGGCTGCTCTGTGTGGTGAAAGGCTTGCTGTTACCTTGTGGTCTCCATGAGATTTGCAACTGTTCGTCAAAGGTTCGCCAATTTCTACTGGTAAAATAACTTGGCAGCAACTAACATTTTACCTGTAACTCGTGGGGAAAGTTTTGTTTCAGATCTCACATTTGCAAAGCACTGTGAAACCACCATCAGTTTAAACCACTTCTAAGCATTTTCTTGGATTCTCAAGAAAATATCAAAGGGAGTGTGGTATAAGAGAGAGTGTTCTACTTCACTAGTAGCTGATTAAGCAAACAAGGCTGATTAGTGATGAGGGTGTGGTTTGGGGGTGCCACAGGCCTATGTGCTCTTTCCAGCTTCACAGGTGGCCGTTCTCCAGGCAGGGTCAATTGCCCTTTCTTGCCCATCAAGGAAGCTGCTTTTGCAAAGTCGATCATGATATATGTTGATGGAATTAACTTGTAAGAAAAAAAAGAGAGAAATCATATCAATCTGCTAATATCTTTCTTACTGCTTTGAAAATTTTCTCTATTACTGTTTATACAGAATTAGCTCAGTACCCCTGTTAGCATAAGGTCATATAATACAAGGCAGAGGATAGAACAAGGTTTTTTCCTAATTAAATATTTACTACTAACATCTGTGACTATGGTAACTCTTGTTCTGCCTTTTTTAAAGTCTGTTTCAAAAATTATATCTTCACTTTGCCTCCTTAAATTGGACGCATTTTGTATTGCTGTTGAAATAGTTGTAAAAGCAAAAGCAAATGTACATTTATTTCTTTGAAATGGCTCCCTTATACAGAGAGGTTTTAGGTTCAGAGTCAGTCTGCTGAAGAATAAAGAGTATGTTCTTCTTCATGGAAACCAGATAATTGTTCTTTGTTGCTTTCCTCAGATGAAAATAAACCTGCTCATAAATTAAAATGAAAAATGTTTATAATCAATACGAAATTACTTAAGAAATATACGAAGTACTTAATTTTTTAAGGGAGATTGCAAGAGGAAAAGGATTTATATTATGTATCTTCTGTTCTCCAACTGTAAAGTACTGTAAAATACTATTTTCTTTCTATTTTAGATAAAAAACATGAACTAAGGTATTGCTCTACTTTATATTTTAAATTCTACTTTGAATATTTTTAACACTTTCTACATTTTCTTTTCCATTTCTTTGCCCGAAAAGCCAGCCTTGTTTTTACCCTTAATTTGGAATATAAATGAGCATTTATAGGGTTCTTTCATAGTAAAATAGGTCTTCCTTATCTGTCATTCATGATTATATCCACATACAAGATGGTTGCTAATGCTATGATTTAAAAATTGAGGTTATTTGACTTATTATCCAATCCTTCAAGATAATGATAGTACAGAAAAAAAAAAAACAAACCAAAAAAACCCCCAAAAAACCAGAAGCCAAAACTCACATCACGTTATAGATTTAAGCACATTAACCTCGCAAACATACCTCGCAAAATGTTTTTCCATGGAGCATCTTCTCAGTTTTTTTTTCCTTATCCAGTTGTGGGACCATATTAAATTCTCTTTGCCTTCTGAGATGAAATCCTTGCCCTATGCATCATTTTTTTCTTTTTCATTGGAGAAAAGACTTTATCAGAACAATTTTCACAAGGAATCATTATTTGTCAGTTGTGACTGTGGCAAAATGCTCTGGATTTAAAAGCTTTGACATGAGACACATGCAACACAACTGCTTTTGCTGTATTCTCTCAGTAGGCCAGACATTGTACAAAGAAAGATTAGCACGGGCAGAGAGACTACAACTGGCAGAAGTCTGTGGCAGAAGAACCCAAAAGCAAAGTGTTCTTTTTCAGACACACTTTGACCAACAGGAAGCTAAAGTAAATGGAAAATAGAGAAAACATAACCATTTTACAGATGTTCCAGGTGCCAGCCTTCAGAAAAATAGGATCAAAATATATACTTCATATGTCCCTTTTTGGTTTTATCTCTCAGCTGAAAACAGACATAACTCTCACTTAAGGATCAGAATATCTCCCATTAATGCCACATAGGTATTTTCCAGGAGCTTTTCGATCAGGTATGCTTGAGCAACAACATTTTCAATTTTTTATAGGGCTAGCCACACTCATTTTGACTGTTTCAGGCTTGTTTGTGCACCATTATGAACACCAAATTGGAATACTATGAGAAACAATTTCCTCATTCCTGTGTCCTCACTTTTAGTTGTGAATGAAACTCCTGTAAACAACACCTCTCATATTCTGAGCAGGACGTTTCAAAGCTCATGGCCATACAGAGGGAAGGTTCTCACAAATTTGGTTCAGAAGATCACAAAAGACAGAGGATTTTATTTAGAATTTGTGTTTAGTATGTAAAAAAATCAGTGATTTTTTTTTGCATAGGTTCATGTTTCATGGGCAATGCGGGATGGGTGTAAGAAGTGAACCTGCACCTTTCTTGGGAGTGCAGAATACCAAGTGTCCAGAGGAACAAAACAATTTTTGTAAACAAAAATTTTATTTCATAGATAGTTTTGTAAAACTGTCATCTGTGTTTTTAAAAACAGACAGTTAATTCAAAGAGGGCTGTTGGGAAAATGTTCATTTCTAACGTTATTTGATGTACCTGAAAACCATTTTGTCAGAAATAATGATTAATGTGTTCAGAAATCTGCCTGCAGGATGTATGCTGCTCTAAATAAAAGAAGTCAGACTTGTCTCTAACCTGTCTCTACCAGTTGCATGCAAAGGTTTTCTACCTAATGCTACCCAAAATTATTATACATTGCCCCTTAGTTCCTGGGCTTCATGCTATTACAAAACATTTCTAAAGTGTGATCCACATACTCAGTAGGATTATTACATTCAGTAAAAACAGATGCCTTGCAAGCAAGGAGAAAATAATGAGGTAGAGGAGGGATTGGCAGAAATTAAGAGACTTTACTTGCTGTGAGTTTGTGGGAGGAGTTTTATGTTACACCAAAATGCACCTTAATTTTAGAACCCTTTTGATGTTTAATTTTTCTTTCCTTTTCAGACTGACTCTGACTAATTTACTGACAGAGCTGCTTTCTTAATTTCCAAAGTATGGTTTATAACATTATTTCATTATTAACTTGATGGTTGGTGGTTGGTGTTTTGTGTTTTTTTTAAATATGCTCATCAACTCTACAATGTGAAAATTACTTTAAAGTCATTATCTATTGCAAAAATGAAATCATCCACTCTGTACATGCTTCCCTCAGAAAATACACCCTAAACCAAGGTGATGTAGAGAAAAGAGGAAACTGCGTGTCAGACACTGTGGAAAGGCAGCTTGTCAGCTAATTAATTGATTATTGTGAGTTTTCCTTTGTATGGCAACATACATCCCTTGCTTCATTACTTTTACACTTACTAAGTGTAGCTCAATTTTCATAAATGCACATAATTGCAAGCTTTTGGGCTTAATTTGCACTAGGAAAAAAAAAGAAACAATTTTCCTTTCTTTCCCTATCTAGATGATCTACTCTCTGATTCCATTTTTAGTCAAGAAGGCTTAAGAAAGAAAAGAAAATATGGCAAAATTTCAGTTTAATATGGTGAAGGTACTTAAAACATTTATGAACCTGACACCAGTAATTACATTCTATGATCAGGGCTGACACCTGATCTCATTGGCTGCAATGTAGTCGTCAAATTTCATCAGGGTTTCCATTGGGCTTGTAACTTTTCCAGCCTTCTGGGCAGAAGACAGCACATCACTGAGCAGAAGAGACCAAGAGCTGAGCTTTAGGGTTGCGGTGGGGACAGGCAATTGGACCGTTTCTTAGTCTGACTCATGTGGGTTGTGAAACCTCAGCCTGCTTCTCCCTTTGCAGGTGCTTCACACCAACGTAGTGAATACATAGCCAGGTCAGAGGAGAATAGACCCAATCCATTTTAAGTGAATAGAGACAGTGAAAGGAAACATCTTTCTGAAGCTTATCTTTCCAATTTCCAGCCAGCCCCAATGTACTCTCTCAGAAGCAAATGGGAGTAAATGAATGATGCAGGAAGCTGAGCAGGACAGCACATTTCTGTAACTATCAGACTTTTGTGAGATTATGCTATGGCCAGTGCAAATTGAAAAGAGGTGCTGAAATAAACAACTGGCTGAAACTAAACAATTGTTTAGTGAGTTATTAAAATATTAGTAAGGTTGTTGCGAGGCAGTTGCATAATTGTGTAATTATAGTCTGAAAAGCTTTCTAAATCAAAGAATATATGAATGACTGAGAATTTTATTGAACTGAGAGTTTTATTGAGCTCAAGAAGTGTTTACATACATGTCTAAAATATTGCAGTCTTCCACAAATCAGCCACACGTCATAGTTCTTCCACCTTTTCCTCTAAATGTCACACTGGTAGGGATGCCTTCAGACATCCTGGGATTTGGTGGGTGGGAGGGCAGGGGAAACTGACATTAAAAAAATAAAACAAAGTACCCAGTGCAAAAAAAATTGCACTTCTGAGAAAAGACAGCATATGGCATACATGAATTATTCTGACTGAAGTCCTTGTGAAAGCTGCTGGTTTTTGCAGTTGCAAGATGCCTTGCAACAGCATGACAAATTGGAGGGTAAAGCCTAATTGATTACCTGGTTTTGGCAACAATAAGGAGACTTTTCTCAGTCTAGATGACAAGCACATTTAAAATAGTTAATTAAATTCCTTGAAGCTTTTTAGAGAAAGACAAGTAGGCAGCACGTGAACTTTGTAGTCAGTGGATATATGTAAGCAAAAACACCATAAAGAAGTCATGAGAAATCTTGGGAAGTCCTATGCTTAGTGGCTTGCTGAGTTAATTGCATGGAAGAAAAAAAACATAGTCTGGGCAATTAAATAGCCTAGGCATGTGTAGACTTAAGTCTTTTTCTTCTCTAAGTCTAACCATAAGGATCTCTGGAGTTATAGTTATGTTGATGTTATTTCAGTCACCTCAGTTTAAAACATGTGTCCCTCCTTGAAAAGCATGTAAAAGGTGTTTAAATTTAAACACATAAATATTCTTATTGTAATCAGTGGAATTACTGAATGCTTACTGTCAAACAGATGTTTAAGTCCCACGTTGAATCAGAGTTTTCTTATTGTTTTTCGGTGAATGGCACAGACCATTATTTTCAAAAATACTTCAATAAAACCCAACAGCATGATTAACAAACAATCAGAGTTTCAGATGCCAGTGACATGGCTTTTCTTAGTTTTAACAAACAGAAAACCATGGGATTTTTAGTGCCTGAGATGAATCCCTTAGCAATGCAACTAGAGTATAACAGTTTTTAACTTGACAGTTTGCAAGGAAGACAGGAAATGAAGCACTGTAATTGATTATAAGGAAGGGAAGACATATATATTCAGTTTTTCAGATAAGCCTTAGTGATGAAGTCTGTCCAATTTACAATGACAATGCTGATAGACAAATAAAAACATTGTGGCTACTAAGTCACAGGGTTTTTATATGTAGCCACAAAATTGGAAATACTTATTGCAAAGGCTTTGTTTAGAGTCAACCTTAAGACAGAAATGAGACAGAAGCAGTAAGAAAAGCATTCCCTAAAAACACAATTATATCTTTATTTGGTACTCTTGTGCTAATCTACTGTTTCAGAAATCATCCTTGCTGTTTAATGTGCCTGTCATATGAATGCCCATACGGTTATTTCCAGTTTCACAGTAGCTGATGAGCTGAGAGAGGCTACCAGATAGCAACAATTCCTCTCAGCTGGGGATAAAGGAAGGAGGAAAAACTTCACCAAGGGTTTCCTCTCTCTATGCAGGGATTTCCTATCTGCTGGCAAGAAGCAAAACAGAGAGAAGTTATAGCTGGCACCAGAGGAGCAACAAGTGAGGATGAATCTACTGCATTTGTGAGTGTATAGTCTCTTTTGCCATTCCACTGAAAGCAGAGAGTAGTATTTAACACAGGCTGATACTTCTGCTTCGTAAATCCAACTCATGCAATTAAGATATCTGTCATGATGTATGTGGTAGAAAAATCAAACAACTTTGGAAGATGTGTTGACCACTTAGCTTTAAGTGGAGATGTCACCTCTAATGGTCTCTGCAGCTATATAATTTTTAAGAATTTCTTTAAAGAGGAGGGCCTTATGACAGAGATGTAGGTCTGAGGATGGAAAAAAACAGTTATAAAGAAGCTAGGGAATCAAGAAAATTACTTCTGAAATCCCCAGGTTCTTAAACTCCCAGATGAAAATGTGGGTTGCCATTAACAACATAGTCTAAATTATACTCAGAGGTATATTTATTTCCAGTATGTGGGTGTTGGCAAGTAATGCAACATCTTACAATATAAATAACAATGCTGAATTGTGCAGTGACATATGGAAATCTTAGTCTAAGACTAAGAAGTGATGTGATAAAACAGCACAGATCTGCCAACTGTATGTCAGCACATTCCGTTACAGAGGAGCTGTGGAAAGGTGAATAATAAAAGAATGCTAACAAAATGATGAGTGATCAAACCTGGCTGCTTTCTGTCTGCTTTGTGATAACACAAATTTAATTGTACAAAACTTCATTTTACCAGTAGTACCAATTCTGAGTCTGATAGCATTTTAAGTGGTGGAGTAGACCCTGTCTAAGGACCATATGTCAAAGGCTCAAGAAACATTTTTCCCTCACTTTATTTTTCCAGAAGGTGTAAGAACCATTATTTTCATATTGCCATTGTCAAAGACTTTTCTGGGTTCTGAAGTGAAATAGTTACTTTCTAAGACAAAAAGTTTTCACCAAGTGACTTCATAATAATGAATGACTTCAAGAATGAATCAAGCTGTATTTCTTAGGGAAGTCACCAGATGGAAATAATCCAGCCATTCATCATGCTAATCATTTTAGAAAAATGTTAAAGGTAATCTTTAGCAAAAGACAATGGAAACTAAAGACCGGAGACTTATGATTACTTCTGTTTTGCAAGCTATTTATATTTACCGTCATTTTGATTGCTTCCCTGCACTCCTTTCAGCTTCCTTTGTCTTCCACTTGTAGCTGTTTAGGAATAGGTCTAGTAATAGTCAAGTGCAGGCAGAAAACCTCCCATTCCACCTGCATGCAGGATGGCCAGTCTGAAGCCAGATTTTGTGCAGAAGTTGTGTAGCTACATTAATGACCAAATCTATGCTAACATACGGTTGCCATGACACATAACGTGTCTCTGAGTAAGCCAACCAGCTTCCCTACCCAGCTTTCAAACCAGGCTGGTATGCACATCCAGCTTCAGTTTGGCAGCAGTTAAAATCACAGAGTCACAGAATGTTAATGGTTGTAAGGGACCCTTAAAGGTCTCTTCCAACCAAAACTATTGGTTCTATGACTCTATGAGAAGACCACGTGCTAGCAGTGTCCCACAGATAAGTGATGGAGAGTGCTCACTAACTGGTGTTGGCCTGGCCTTCCACCCCCCTCAGGAGTTTGAATACCTCCATCCATTTCAGATCTGGGGAATACACACTTCCCAAAAAGGCAGAGACTTTTTAAAGGAATAAGCAGGTCACACCATTTTTTCATTTTAAAGATAGCCAGAAGAAGGCACAGTAGTGCTCAGCTTTTGGATAATAACTTTACTACCGACACCTCCTCGGCTCATATTTCTCCTTTGAGTTCTATAGTTTCTCCCTCCTAAGATACTTGTCTGCAAGTGGATAGCCCTTTTGTTTCGGAACTCCTTCCTTATAATGGAAGCAATTAGTGTGGTTTTGAGCCATAGGCAGACCTTTTGCCTCGACTTCTATACAAGGGAGAGAACTGTGAACATAGAGAGCCTATTGCATCTATTTTGTGCTATTTCATCCACAGAAAAAATGTCTTTAAAAAGAGAGAGAATAGGAGCAAAGCAAAAGGAAGCGCTTGCATAATGTTTCATCTGCTTACCTGGGTTCAATTCTATTTCAGGATGATATATCCAGAGGATATATCCAGAGGAACATTTGATCACAAGGCCCCTACGGAAAAATTGCCTAACCTCATGCAAAGACCATTTATCTTCTAATAATCTGCTAGCCCCTAGTATTTCAAAATTCCTCTTGCGCTCAGAAGTATGCATGCACCAATCAAGATGATTGGCCTGCACACTGTATTTCCACTGTTCCTTGGGGAAAGAATTAGATCACACTCTCTTGCCGTAGACATCCAATTGCTACCTCTGCTGACCTCGTCCATTGTCATGATCTACCTAATAAAATCAAAGCAATTTTTATGTGAGAAGCCTTTGCAGTTAGACAGAGATTAAACATACCCTTAGCAATGTCTCCAAATTAAATTTTCAGATCATAACTCTGTAGCCCCAGGCCATTCCCTAGCAATCATACTGAGCCAAATTAAATTTCTGATTCCACTGTTCAGAACTGGTTACTTGGTATCATAAATATTAATTCTTTTATTCCTTATGCCAATTCTGAGAAGCCACAGTTCAAAGTACGTTTCAGAACTATATATCAGCATAGCACTTCAAGCATTGATTACCAATAAGGGAAAACTCTAAGCAATATCAAGATAGCTCCACAAGTTTAACAAGGGGGAAGTGCAACAGAAAGTACAGTGAAGCACTGAGTAAATCATCTGTTCTACAAGAATCACCATTTATAACACAAGAGAATAGAGTGCACATCAAGTAAATGTTTTTTTCTGAAGTAAAATAATATCAACAAACCATGTTTAAAGAAACCACATGGAAAACAACAAAAAAAACCCCCACTCTGTGGACTGTGATTAAGAAAAATAATCCATGGTGTAAGGAAGACTGAAATTGAAAGGATAACGCAGGAAATGTTCCAATGACAAAAAAAGACTGGGGGAAGAACGACAAATATCAAATGAAAACTGATGCCATGTTTGTGAAAAGTTTTATCAAATTAATAAAGGAGCTAAAATTGAAACATGACTAGCTAGTTTCAGTACGGGAGCGTAATGATGTATGGTGTCTTGAGAGGAGGAACACAATTTACAGGGTAGAAAAGTCTGCGATAACACAGAACAGAGTAACACAGAACAGAATAACACAGAGATAAATCCAGTTGCAGAAACTGTGTAACAATTTCTTTTAAATATAGATTTGTATTGGTGTAAAAACAGTGTTTCTTCTTACCTCTTAACCAATTTACCCTCACTCCTCTCCAGTCTCCTGCCACATAAACTTAACACAAAAGGAAACACAGTTATGAGAGAGAAAGTAAGAATGACCCTAGAGAGACCTGTATGGAGCCTCCTGTCACCTTTCATTCATGGTACAGGGACATGGCAACTGAAATCAAAAGGACTGATGGATAATTTCTAGTGTTTTCTTCTCCTATCTAAGCAAAGTTATTAGCAAACATTCATAGGCATTTTGTTTTGCCTACTTATGCAGCAAGGACTGTAGCATTTGTTTCTGAGGTGTCCCAAATGTCACACAAACTTGTGCTATCCCTTTTGGGATACATGAAGATCTCTATTGTCTGGGAAAAGTAAGGCAGTAGCTTGTAGCTGTACTCTAGCTTGTGCTTTAGCCCTCATCTTCTGCTGTTTCCAAGGGAAAAAAAAAAAAAAGACCAAATCAAAATGACAAATCATCTTGAGTTTGTTGTTCTGTCTCTACAGTCTTTCTCTACATGCAAAACTTCTCAGTGTTACCAAAATTCACTTCTAAAGATAGGAATATTGTGTTTACAGCTTCTGAGAACTAGTGCTTCACTGGTGCCACTCTTAAGCAATACTGAATATGGAATATAATGTGCAGGCTGGTTTTGTCGGGGGCGTTAGACACAGTTTCCTGCAAACATACAATACTGAAAGTAACAAGAATGCACATTTGTGAATTTCAATACATACTCCTCTGCATAACATTTACAGGCATGCCCATTAATTCATGATTAGACTTCTCTATGCCAAGTATACATGGTCTAACAATATTACATTCAGTATGTAAAATTACAGGGAAGTGGGCACAGGAACAAAAGAGAAGTAAAGAGGTTTTTTTTTCATTTGGCAGAGAAAAATCTGTCCCTACTTTGCTCTAAAGAAGTAATTTTCTTTAACATCAGCATGTGCTCTTCTACTTTTTTTAGTGGTATTTTTGGGGTATGAAATGAGCCCATAGGATTCTCTTGGTCGAGCTTTTGTCTAATGGCTCACATTTCTTCGCTTAACCTTTTCAAACTCAAAATGGACCAATTAAGTATTATTTTTTTTCTGTAATGCATTCATAGTCTGAAACTTGCATTCATAGTAAGAGCTTCAGATTATCATGTTTTAGGACATGTTGACACAAACCAGAAATTATCCTAATTTCGGCAATGTCCCACCTTCAGCTCTTGCTCTGTCAGTCTTAGTCTAGAAGATATTATCTGAAGCTAAACAGTTCCCCATCAGACTGATGGACACAAAAACTGACTGCAGGCAGAGGGAAGGTAGGGGAAAAAAGTCATAAAAAATACATTTAGCACAATTCTAAGGTTTGTTAAAAGATTCTGTAACAAACCATTTTTATGTGTCTATAACTGCTTTAATTATAAGCCTCTCCTCCTTTTCCATTCTGCATCTTTCTCCTGATTATGTCAGCATTACAACTTTGTAAAATGCAAGGACATATCATAAACTGTGACATTGATTGCCATTTGAATTCAATTCCCATTCAGTTCATGGGAAGGTGCTGGCATGTTATACTGCAGAGTCAATAATTGCATTTGCACTGTAGTATTCTGCAGCGGGGATGCTAGCCTCCTCACTGTATAGGCATGTGTAACTCCCATTGCACATGATGTTAATTATGTTAATTTACACACGGAAAGCTCAGGCTCTCTAGGAAGGCATTATGCTACTCTTGGGTTTCCTTCTACTTTCCTCTGTTGTCAAAATTTCACATTAGGCACTTTATAAATGCATACGTACAAGACAATCCAAAAAGAACAAGTTAATTTTTGTTCTTTCCAGCTACCAAAATTACAGGATGTTAAACAACAACAAAAAGTAATTAGTTTTTTAGGAGGGGAAAAATAAAGCATTTTTTGTACGGCAGTATAGCACGCACTCCACAGGAACCAATGCCATTTCCTACTGATGTCTTATTACTTTTGATTAGAGCCCTCACACTGAACACCCCCAGCAAGCTAACCTTGCAATGTTTGTAATAATAGTAATTAATCAACATTTAACACTTACACAGCACTTCTCACCAGCACATCGGGAAGTGTTATAAAAAAGATGCAGGATAAAGCTTGTACAGTGGGGTCAACACCAAGGTTAAGTGAAAATCAGGATCACTGACTGCTTACCTTGGGGCAGCTTTATATCTTTTGTTATGTCAATACAACTAAATAAATGAGGGAGAAACACTGATCAGCACTGATGTCTTGCTAAAGCCAAGTAGCAAGGGGTGCTAAACAGTTGATGCTGCTTTAGTGTTCATCATCCCTAGAGCACCCCTAGATTTATCTTTGAAGGACACCATTTGAATGGTTCAAAAGAGAGCCAGGGAGTGATCTAACAATGAAATTTTGTGGACAATCACAGCACCCCGTGCTGTAACACATCCCATGGACCTCTTGTTAGCCATGTTGATGCATCCTTCTCTTCTGATATCTTTCATTTGAGATAACTGTCCCTAAAGATAATTTCCAAGCCTACCTGTCCCTACTGATAATCTCCAGCCTCCTAACAACAATAGGCTAACCATTCAATATAATTTACTGTAATAATAAAATAAAAGTTTTTCTCACATCTTAAATGCCTTTCTAATCTTTGAGAGTCCTTTTAATTCTATTCCTTGGAGAGATGTCAGTTTTTTTCTGAGAAAAAATCCTCTCTACTGGTAGGTGGAAGAAAGCAACTAAATAATGAAAAAAAAATGGTCAAAATTTTTACAAAGGAAAAAAAATTGAAATATTCCAGACCGTTCAGCATCTTAATAAAGTTTCACTCTGAACTGTAACAAAATGCAGAGAATTCTGAGGTTCTTGTACCAAATAATGGAATAAGAAGTTATGGGAAATTTATTATGTCAATTATTTAGAAAAAAAAAAACACTGTTGAATTTCAGGATTGCCTTCCAAATATTTATTGAGTAACACATGAGATACAATTAGTTGAATATATTGGTCATTATGGTTTGTTTGACTTAGTAAAGCAAGTAACAGCACCTTTAAACACAGTAACAGCAACAAAATGATTTACTGGCAGTTCTGTTATATCAGGTTATAGCTTCTTTCTGCTTCCTAGAAAATGGTGACATTGCAGGTTTTTTTATTAAACTTATTTTTTTGCTGAGTTCACAGAAGAAAGAAAACTATCAGTAATCATTTCTTCTCTTCTGACAAATGTAGATGGTGTTCTGACACCTTTTAGCTTAGATTTCATAGCAAGAAGGCTTTCTGAATGACACTTCTGAGTTTGGCAGTCAGATTCATGCATGAAACAAAACCAAAGGGAATTCCAAAGGAGCATCATAGTCATCAATTGTGACCATTGTGAAACAGGTCAAATCTTCACACACAGCAATGAAAGTAGTAGTATCACACTTTGTCATTGTAAACACTGTCTGGCATTAGATTAAATCTACTCATAAAACACTTTAAAGACATTTCAGGAACCACAGCTGACAGTTCTTCTCCATAACAGGGCAGATTCTGAAACCTAGCTCAGCCTTCATTTGGGATATAAGACAGGAAAAAATAAATCAAGCTATTTTCACCATTTTCCTGTAGTCAGCTGGATGCCACTTTTACCTCTCCTGAGGATGCCACCTCAGGAGGTGATCTACTGGGAAATCTGGCTGACAAATAGTTGAAAGTGTTACAGAAATTTGCCAAGCCTGATACTTCTATGCTGCATAACATCGTGACAAGACGTCTTTAATACGGACCTTAATTTACTCAGTGCCTTTACCATCCCACCTTCCCTTCAACAGAGAACAGTGAAGAGGTAAACAGTTAGAAAAAAGAGAAAAAAAAACCCAAAACAACATGCTGTCTCTATGTTAGTTGATTGATCTGTCCAGCCAGTGGTGGCGACTTGCTGTCTTAGAACAAGCTAGAAAATGCCAGTATAAGAAGCCAACACATTTTCCTGCCCTGCTACTGAATCCTCTGAAGGAGCATAGACACCAGCACAGGGTGGTTCCCTGCGGTGGCTGGTGGTGGCTGGAGTACGATCACGAAAAAATGCAGCCCATGTACAAGGTAAAGTAACTCAGGGTTTCCTTTTTGTATTCCCCAGTTTGGGGTTTTGTGAGAGATGTTTTTTTCTTTTCTTTGTTAAGAGAAAAATAAATCACCGTTTGTAACTGCAAGTCCATTTAGACAGCTCTGCCTATGTGTTGTGTATGGGAGACGATGGTGATGGGTACAGTAGTGGCAGCTTTGTGGACTGAAGAAAGGCCTTCATATTCCACAAAGAGACATCACTGTTTAATATTCGGCACCAATGCTCCACTGCTGTTAGCTACAGGGAATCGCTATTAGCTGTTTTTATACGTGGAAGAAAGTGTTTTAGATTACAAAGATTTTCAGTGTTACTACAGTTGGCACAAAATAATTGTAGAGTTTCTTTATTTCCCCTTTTCTTTTGCAGAAAAGAAAGAGAGAAGAACATTCACAAAAATATGTGATCCTGCTGAGCTGCTCCTGAGGGCAATAAGAGGAAAACAGGAAGGTTTAGTGGTGATTGGCATAGGTTGATATCCCAAAGTACACAAAGGAAAGGGACAAGTTGTTCCACAATTTCCAAAATACTTTGCTTAAAGATAAATATTTCTTTAGTTACAGAAAATACGCAATATGCAAACTTCTAAAGTTTTGCCCATTACACCTGCTCAAATTTAAACTCCTTATTCTTAAGAATGAATGAAATTTTGTTCCATAACTGCATTCATCTTTCTAATGCTACACTGAGTATTCCAATTAATGTATTTGTTCCACTCATGGGCTATTATATCCAGCTTGCTTTTTTTTTTTTTTTTTTTTCAGATGAGAGCCTTTAAAATGTATGTAAGTATTCTTAGATTGAAGGAGGTCTCAGGCTAAAAAAGGGTTTTTTTGTATGGGTTTTGGTTTTTTTGCATCCCTTCATTTTCTAACAGGAGTAGCGTTCATTTAGATTCTTCAGACTGTTCCCATTGGCCTAAACAAATTTATCTGCTTTCAGTAGAATTATCTAGTGAAACAAACAGCTGCATTTTAGGAATCAATGAAAAGGAAAACTCAAAAGTCATGGCAGGCAAAACAATTAAAAGTTCAGGTCTCATGAGTCTGCAAAACAATCTGAGAAAACTTAATAGAAAATGGGGTTTGAGGGCTTTGGGATTTCAAATACAATCAGATGGTTTATGTTTCAGCTGAACCTTGAGACTGAATTAAGCTTTGTTCTTTTTTATTTTATACTAAATATGTGAAATCTTGGTCAAAAAGATCTTGGCATTTGATAATTTGATAGCACCTGCTTTGGTGGAATAATGTTGATATAGTCCTTGAAACTGTGTACACAATTTTAACAAAAGAATTTATTATGAATTTTTAAAATCAGGATGAAATAAAGGTAAAAATCTTCTTCCCGTTATTTGTCAAATGCATATTAAGAACCAATATTTACACATGATGGAAAATGATATAGCTCAAACTAAAGGAAAAGAGTTGATACCAGTTCTGTCTTTAGGGTCCTTGATATAAGACAGTGTATTCTATACCAGTTCAGGCTCTAGGGTCCATGATATAAAATAGTATGTTCATCAAACACTTTCCAAACATGAGAAGAAATGTGCTTTCTCTTCTCCAAGCTAAACAATCCCAACTCTTTCAGCCTACCCTGGATAGGAGAGGTGTTCTGATCATTTCTGTGGCCCTCCCCTGGATCTACTCCAATAGGTCCATGTGTTTCTGGGACTTAGAGCCCCAGAACTGAACACGGTACTCCTGCTGGGGTTTCACCAGCACAGAGTAGAGGGGCAGAAACACTTCCCTTGACCTGCTGGCCATGTTTCTTTTGATGCAGCCCAGGATACTGCTGGCTTTCTAGGCTGCAAGTGCATATTGCCAGCTCATGCCTCACCTAATGTGTTGTAAGCATCTTGTCTGGGAGCTCCCGAATGTGAAACAGACTGCTGTCAGAAGTGTGGACAATGTGATGATGTCACTGATGTTGCCATTCAACACAGAGGTGACAATGGCTGCCCGTACCAGTGTGTTCATGTTGGAAAGGAGACCTTGCAGTCATGGGATTGGTTCCTATTACTGGGATAGTACTGAATGATCAACAAGGGATAGTGAGCTTTCTGAACTGTTTCTAAGCAGTAGTCTTACAAAAAAGCTTTTACAATAGGCCTTTAACAATAAGAATCAGCATATCAGTTTCCTGTACCCCTTACCAGATGAGGACACATTTTTTGTGCTAATGTGCAATAGAGCCTTATCATCCCTAGATCTCATCAGGCAACCAGTATGAGACAGATATGTCCAGAAAGAATATGCCTGCAGTAGAGATCTTCTTGATCAACAGCATACAGCAGGACCTCTCCTACTGCATAGAGGCACTCTCATCCCATGGTGTGGCTCTGATCTGCACACCAGTGGCAAGTGCTACAGTTCTGCAGGCTTGCAAGCCCTGAGGAGGCTGCTAGGGAGAATTCATAGACACTAGTATCAATGACACCAGCTGCACTGAGGTCTTCTTCTTTCTATGTGATTAAAGCCACTCCAGGATCTTTCTCCTGCCTGAGGTCCTCAGCAGGATCTGAACAGCAGGTATCATCACCACCTCCTGCCTTAAGTTGCCTGCCCACGGGCTGAAAGCACACTGCTGTTCGTTGTTGTGGCCCCTAACACTCACTCTGGCAATGAGCCAGCCCACTGACTACTGAGAGCCTGTTCACCCATTAATTAGCAGAAAAGGGACTGCTAGGAGGTTAGATGTCATAAAGACCTGTAAATCATCATGCCATTCCTGTTATTTCAGCCCCCATTTTTATTACAGAAATAACAGCAACATATATTCTGCAATGCCAGTGTGTTTGCATGAAAAAGCTTATCTTGTTTAGCTGCAACTCTAGTTTTAGGGTGTTCCAGTGTCATGGATGTTATCTCTAGTCCAGCTACTTCAGACCCTGGGCCAGTTTTTCAAGAAGGGCTAACACCCAAGGGATAATTTGCTGGCGGGGTTCAAACTGCTGGGATGTGGGAGCAGAAACACCAGAAAAGAATGGGACTGAGAAACCCAGAGTATATGCTGGTGCCCCTACTGGTCTGTCATCTCCAGCTCCTGGAATGGCATATTGGCCTGTCCCTGAAATATGCAATCTCTCCTCTTGCTAGCAGTTAAAGGCCTCCACAGAGTTAATGTATCTCTGATGACCCTTATTGTGATTGATATCTTCTGTTTGCCTGATCTTGGGTATTCTAAGAAGAAAGGGAAATGTGAAGCTATCACGGATGTTCCTTTGTCTTCTTTTTTTCCCCTGAGTGCCTACCCCAGCTACTAGCTGGATGAGGCAAAAGTACTCAGACCAGAACTGCCTCCTGGGACAAAGATTGAATCTAACATAATTCAACAAATTAACCAGATTATATGTAATCATTAGGAACAAAAGCTTACAAGAAAGATCACAGAATTACTCCTATTTGAGGTATTCCATGGTAGCTGTTATAATTGTGGCAAATATAGAATAATCCTATTGACTCTTAGAGGGAACTGTAAATTGATGAAAAAGGAAGATTTTGAGTGTGTGTTGCTATAAGAGTCATTACATTTGTTGGAGAATAGTAGGGAGAAAAAAAGGAGGAACATTTCTGTAGATGTTTTTCTGGTGTTTTGGGAACTGGCAAGGAAATATGTAATGGAAAATTAGTTCTTTGTCATGAAATGATGTAAATCTAAGACAGTTCTAATACAGATAAAAAATGACTGAGGTTTGGGAAGTTCTTCATTCTTATGAGCTACTTAATCTCTTTCTTTAAACATCCTTGTTTGTTTTATATCTTGTTGAAGTCTCATTTCCTCTTTTGTATGCAACAGTGCTCTACTGCATACAAATTAAACGGGAAATTACAAAAGGAGAATTAATATCCATACGCTGATTCCATTAGTTGTACTCCCACTGCTTCTGTAACATAAGATTGGCAAAGAATTAGAGAAGATTAATGATTCTTGCAGCTGCATCCCATTTAGTAAGGAAATGCTAACTATGCAATACTGCAATATTAGATTGATTTATTTATTTATATTTTTCCATGCTTTGTCTTTTTCCATCCTAACAATGGTGTTCAACTTAACGATATGTCAGTCAGTCAACTGGTGTCAATTGGTGGGGCAAGTCACTCTTGTAGCAGATATTGTTCTACTTCCTACTGCAAACACTGTGAAACTTTGCCAGGTAAGACCTGGTTTCATATAACTGTTTGTCATTATGTGTTGAGACAGTAATCTTTTGGATTTCAGACTGGGCAGGATGGCTTTTTTGCTTTTTTTGATGGGAATCATTAAGGAAAATCCCTTCATTTTTGTTTTCTGAGAACATTAAAATCTTGTCTCCCTTTTAGGAAAGTTCCAGCCTTACTTGTATATCATCTGCTAAAAGGAAAATTTTCTGAAGCTTAGAATTTGTCATGCTTAGTCCTTACAGTAGATCACAGCTGAAACCCACAAATGCATTTTGGTTCTCTGTTACTCAGTAAGGAATTAGGCAGCTGCCTTAAAGAACCTGATTTGAAATCCTCACACATCTTTGTTGAGCTTATGAAGGACACTTAAATACACTCAGCAATCACTGCAGATTTTTTACAGATTAAAAGCGATGATGGGAGTATGTAAAATTTCAAAAAGTGGTACAACGATTGAAAAATATGATAAGAAATTATTTTCAACACTTTGCACAAACTTAATGGAGTATCTTCAACCTCTACCTTCTTAAGGACAGTATGCCCAGGAAATAATGGCAATCAAGAGAGAACATAGAACCCTAATAGCCATATAAGAATTCCGATTATTTTCATAAGCATTTAAAGGGAATACAAGTTCCTAATAAACTTACATACAGGGAATAAAACCCCTTAGTTTTCTGCATCAGTGAAGATAGGAAAATGTACACAGAGAACTTGAAATTTTGATAATCTGCATGGACATTCTATGTCTATAGGTCCTGCCATTATATGTCTATATTTATGTTGACAGACATAAACAGACGTAAAACCAGACCCTCCCACAAATAATACCTTCAATATACTAGAAAAAATAATATTCAGTTATTTGATCTCTAGTTGTGATTTCATTCACAGTAATGTCAATCTGGAAATGAACAAACTGTGCTAAATCAAAAATCCATGTAGCTATGTCTCCTGTCTCTAGCAATGGCCACAGACATTGAGATACATATAAAAGACTGAAGTTTTGTTAAAAATTTTTGCACTTAAAATTCATTGCAGGCAAACAGAGGTACAGATTTGCAATATTGTCAATCTATTTCTGTTGGAATGCTTGAATCAGAAGAATGGTAAGTCAGACTGCCTTCTACCAGAAAGTGTGTCTTACTATGCTTACATCTGGTAATCTGTTTTTTAAAGCATTGTAAAATATCTGCCATTTTGAATTTTTTTTCCAGTATCGCAGTGTACTCAAAATGTAGTGAATCTAAAACTTTACAAGTCAGTTTTCTTAGAACAGCCTACACTGAGCATCCAAAGCCTGTGATATGCAAAATTTCCCTAACAATTTCACAAAATATATTTCATAAAGATTTGGCTAAACCAATGTTGCAAAAACAATTTTAAAGCTAGTTCCCTTCAGCAGAGTTTACAGCAGCTTATTTCCAGTGTTGAGGGGTTTTTAATAGGTATTTACAGAAATACTGGAATTGTACATTTTAACTTTGTTTTAGATAAAATTACTTCTGATTTTTTGAAAATATGTAGTAACTTAGCATAAAAAATTTTATGGTATGTCAAATGGAAAATGTTTCAGATCATTTATGTCAAAGAACTTTAACAGTAATATTCCTCATCTACTTGTTATTTTGAAAAACAGAACAGAAAAAAAAGTAAATTAAATCAGCGTTACCATACTTTTGATGCATGACATGCAATTGAGACCTAGAATCCAGAAAAAAAAAAAAAAATCGGTGATACAATACTTTTGATGCGCAACATGTAATTGAGACATAGAATGTGTCAGAGCTTGTCAAACTGTAGTTTGATTTTGTGCTAAAATGATACTGGGATTTGGCAGATAAAGGCTGATTGAATAGGCTTTGGACTTGCTTTGGAATTATGGTTAGGGGTAAATATGGGAAAAGAAAATAAGGTCCAGTTATCTAAAAAGGTTAAAGAAATAATCCAGACTAAACCAAGGCTAGATGTCAGAATTTATGCCTTTCTTATTTTTGCTTTTCATATTTACGGATTACTGAACTAGACCTCAAAGCAAGACTAAGTTTGGATCTTGGGGATGAAAGGAAACTACAGGCTACAGTAGAAGTGTTCATAGACTGCAAAGTTCCCTTGAAGTTTAGGCTTAGTCTATTGTTGAGGACAAACTGACTTAGTTTAATGCAATAATGGAAACAAGTCATAAAGAAGTTCCACAGTAGCTCCTTTCATCCTCAGCACAACTGTAATCTGATGAAAAAAACTTGGCTGTTGCTCTGTAGCTCTGATCCACTCTGTTACCATGGTCTAGCAATATCTCTCAGCACAAGATGAAACAAAACCTGCAAACCTAAGTTTCATTAAAACTCTATCCTAGGTATTTCTCAAACATCCTTCTTCTCTATTACATGGTTAACATCAATTTAGCTCCCTCTAAGACTTTGTTAAACTTAGGTAATTGCTGCAGTCAACAACAAACCAGAATTCTTATCTTACCCAGAAATACCAAAAACTACAAAACATCATAAAGTATGTTAAAAGCCCATACTGACTTTTTCATGTCACCTGATCTAATCGGTAACCTTGTGCAAGGTTATAAATTTAACTAATGTAACTTCAGAATGGCTATGAAAGTATATGTGTCTTAGCAAACTACCACTTTTAGACAGAATAAGAGTGTTTGGCACATTTCTTAACAGGATTGGCATCAGTGTCTGCTTTTTAGCCAACAAAGGTGAGGGGAAGGTGTAGTGCCCACCTTTGGGGTGTAACACCAAGCTATGTTTTGGGGTTAGAGTATATGAGTAAGGCAAGTTTGTGTGTGTGGAAAAAAAAGGCTGATGTCTAGGATATTAAAAAAAAAAAAAAAAAAAAAAAGAAAAAGATACAAAGACACCTGAAATAAAGGATTAAAAAGTGCAGAAAGACACAGCAGTGGGCAGAGACCAACTTGATGCTTAAGTACCATCTTGTGTGAGGCAAAGATAGGTCACAGTGTTGGCATCAGGGTTCAGACATGGCTGCAGATACACAAACACAGACCAACTATATAGAGTAACTACCAAGCACGTTGGAGTGCTGCCAGGAAAACTTAGTGGCTTGTGCTATAAAGAATTTCTGGCAACACATGGAAAAAATGGAGAAGCTTTTACAATGCTAAAGTTGTGTTATTTTTCCTTGGTTTACTATCACAAAATGACATTGAGGCTTGACTTCTCAAGCTGATTGGAAGGTTTGATAATAATAATAATAATAATAATAATAATAATAATAATAATAATAGTGATAATAATAATGAATTCTGTTACTATGAAAAGTTTAACTTCTCCTTCTGCACTCATAGTACCTCAACTGATTTGCATGAAAATACACCAATGCTGCACCTTGGCAGCATTTTCCATGCTGTCAGAACCCCTCACATTCCCTATACAGGTGGTATTTGTACTCTCCTCATTGTGAAGTATCAAAGGAAATAATTAAGTCTCAAAGGAAAATAGCATGGAACTGAACAAGAATTGGGGAATCCAAATTGCAAGAGTAACCAAGTAATCAATTTAACTGTATATAGCTGCCTTTAAAAACAAAATATGCGTGATTATACAGACGTCAAAACAGGTTGACAGATGCACAATGTTACTCTAATACTTTTATTATTTGGCAGCTGTACTGAATTGGACTAACAGGCATTTTAATTTTATGAATGTAACTGGCATCAGAGAAATGGGCTTGTGATGGAAATGAGTAATTCTCCCACAGGAAACAGGAGATTATATTGAGTCCATTTTAGTCACTAAATTTCTGTAATCCTAAACAAAACGAGGCAAAATCTTGGCTTTACTTATTTTATATTCTGCCTCTCTTTTAATAATGTCTTATACAAGAGCATGAAACACTTCTGAAATGCAGTATTAGTACTATATACTATAATGCCAATTATCATAAAAGTCCACTAATAATATTTATTTTTAGCAGAGGTAATGCTAATTAAGAGCTTTTGACATATTACACGTTAGTAAGAAGCTGCAACAAGATAGAAGCACTCCCCAAACTTTGAGAAATACTTTCAGTCTCATACAATCCATATTTATGTTGTATTATAAGAAAAGTTATACTACTTTACTTTTTAAAGGTTTGAGTTACTCTAAATTCTTTTAATGTAACCAGTACTCTTGTCAAGCCCCATTTCAGACAACTAAAATTCTTCCAATCTACAGGACAACTGAAATGGTTCTTTCTCCTTGGAATGTGACTCAGTCAGACACAAATACACTGAGCAGAGGACAAAATGAGTATATAGTCAGTTAGCAGGAAAGACATTTTAAAAAAGTCTGGACTGTTGGTTCAATATGTTTCACTTCTAGGGCAGAGAGAGATTTAGCCACTTGGAAGGAACAGTGGGAAAAAGGTCAAATCATTGCCACAAAGCAGACAGCAAATTTTATCTCATTTCTATTATCATCTACATATTATGAAAAAATCAAGGTCTTAAGAAAAAATTGTTTTGCTCACTCTTTTTCATTAATAATTTTTTAATGTAAGATTCAGAAAGTAATCTGAATTATGGAATTATACGGGAGATTAACTCTTTGAACTACAGAAATCATTGTTTATGCTTTTGGACATGCCTATAAATTTATTTTGTTTAAAGATTCATTTCCTGCTGAGGGAATTCCACCTGTGTAAGATAGTGACTTCCTCTCCGGGACAGGTAGGCAAGTAAACAAGTCTGATGATTTGATTAACTTATTGTAAATGTTTAGATATATTGCAATAACATCCTAGTTTTGAAGATGACTAGTAAGCATAGAAACATCTCTGAAAACTTCCCAAACAGAAATCTAATTAAAAACTTCATTGAATTCACAACCAGAAATAAAGAGGATAATGTGAACAATTCTGTCTTGCCTTAATTCTGAAATGTTTAATTAAAATTGTTTAAAGAAAACGGCTAACTAAAAGGTCACTGTACAGTGCTTTCTTGAGTAATAGTTACATGGGAATAGAGCACCTTTCCTTTCAGCTTAGTGGAAAAGTAATCTTCTGTGAATTCATATTTACAAACAACTTGCAATTCTATGCAAGTAATTGCTTAGAGAGGGAAGTCCAAAGTATGAGAGACTGGGGACAATCAACCCAAGACTTTTGTCAGTTTGTGAGGAACCTCATCAAAACCAGATGGCTACAAAAACGCTTGTCAGTGATTAAGTCATCTGGGTGCTTCAGTTTGACTGATCAAATTTGAAGGGGATCCAATCTACAAAGTACACTGAGCATCTGCCTTCTGGACACAGACCCCTTTGAAATGTCTCAAGTTATATCTTCCCACCAGAGTTTAAAAAATCTTGGTTATAAAAGGTTTCAGTTGTGCTAGACCTAGCTATAATATGTATTTTAATATTCCATACAATCACTTGTGGGGCAAGAAGTGCTTCTACTTCTATTTGTTGCTCCTGGATATCTCTCTGGTTTGTAATCTCCCTCCATGAGTGACCACACACATCCTGTATTCCCCAGCTAATCTGCATTCAGAATTCAGTGAACAGTTTAGAAAGTTGCCAAAGTCAAAGCACTATTAGACACATCTCTGGGCTGTGTCAGTCTCATGTTTGTCTCTCGGCACAAATGGGCTCTGAGTTTGCTGTTTTCTTTTAAGTGTAGTTTGCAATACTCCCTTTGACTGGCAATTTCCTGCAGTTCTTTTCATGCTGTTGGCAATTCTGCTCTGTTTCCTGCTGCAACTCAATCAGATTTTTTTTTAGCTTTAGCAGGCTTGTTAAAATAATCACATTATATATGCTACCTGCCACTTTGTTTAACATGAACATTACTTGATGTACATTTATGGTACACATATGATGAGCAAAGGAAGAGTCTGCAATGCACAAAACAGAAGGAAACGCAATCACATTCCTGAAGTGGTTAGCACTATTACTTCGTAGCCGAAAACTAAAAGTCAAGGACAGCAGAAAAAAATCAAGCCTGGAAATTTCTCAAAGTTACAACAATTAGTCTGAATTGATAACATCCCTTTTGTGAATAATTTTATTCCACAGTGTATTTCCTGATACTATGTGGCAGTGACTCAAATCAATCCAGTGGTGGTGTTTTGCACATTTCCTCTACATGCAAGAATATATAATTTCTCAATGTCACTAAATCCTATTGGTTCTGCGGTCCATAACACATGAAGAAATGGAGTATAGTACAGCACTTTCTTAACAGAATAGCAATTAACAACTATATATCTGAGGAATTGTAAATGGGGTGTTGTACAGCTTGTGTAAGTATCATTTGGTGTGGATGAAAGTTGCCTCTGTGAGCCAGCACATGGGCTTATTTAATATGCACAATGAGTTCTTACACACTACGTAGACCACATGCTTTCTCTCTGCCCAGAGGTGAATTTCACTTGCATAACTCTCTTGGCATACAAAAACTGGCTTTCTTGGGATGATGTTCTGGGCACAAAAATGAAAAGTGTTTCAAACAACATGCGTGTAATCTAGAAATCATAAAACTGTGTATTTGCATTTGTTCAGTGCTCATGTATTAAGTTTTCACTTAAGCAATTACATAAGTAAGGTAATAATGTTACTGAAGTAATTATATAAGCAATGTAGTACTATAAGTATATAACAACAATATTTTAAGTCCCTTAGTCACTGATATTTAGACAAATCAACTAGAATTTACTGCAAGAGTACATCAATTTAAATCAAAATGCAACTGTGAAAAGAGCAAATTGGAAAACCCACTCAACAGCTCGGTATAACTACTTTTTAAAAGAACTCTTGGAAGACACCTTCTCAAAGGTCCCTGCCTCCTATGCATTGAGCACCTCATTTCACCAACTGGGAACTTTAGAGATCTAAAGGAAACTAAACATTTACTGTTTTCCAAATACAAAATAGGTCTGGAAACTAAAAGCTTGCCTTTTTTTAACTGTAATTTTTAATCTAAAACGAGATATTGTGTCTTCCTGAAAACCATGAATCACCAGAAGACAAAATATTTCTAAGGTGGGAGAATTTTGTACATTATGCTAACAGCCAACAGTGGATAAACCAGCAGAGAATTATTTCAAGCAGCATCTTAGATGAATTATGTTATGTCAGGTTAGGAGAATGTTAAATTTCAGTGAAAAGCTAGGTATGCTTATGGTTTGGTTTAAGTTATTTATTCCTCCGAAATGCTTTTGTAAGGAGACTTGTGGTGTTCAAAGGAGATTACTAATTGGTGATCAAATGAGTTTATTAGTCTTAGAGTTAATAGGAAAGTCTTTTGGATCAGTGTATTCTGAGATAAGAGAGAAATGAGGAAGAAAGAGAGGCAGCCCTATACTGAGGGATATTGTATGACTTAGTTCTCAGCTCCTTCCTTCTTTGTGTGTGAACAAATGCACGCTTATATGAAAGGGGAAATTATACATGGCTTTTAAAAACATATACAGGCATTTTTCATAATAATACGTAGTTTAAATATGACCAGTTCTTACACTATAACTACCTTACTGTTTGGTCAATCACCTACCAGTTGTAAGTGTAGTGGTTGCTCTTCACACCCCAGTGTTCACAACTGGGGGAGGGGCTGTGCACTGCTATGTAGATGTTACACTCCACCTCAACAGGGACTACAAATCAACTGCCAAAGGACTTTTTCCAGGAAAAAGTGGTCAAATAGAGCTCTAAACAAATGCAGAAGAAGCTGTGTAGGGTGTCTGACTTAATGGGGTCATTTTGTCAGGCTGGTAACCCCCCCCTGCCCCCTCACCACCAGTTCTGCCAGAAACAAAAGGAATCAACAAAAGTCTTAAGCTGGTGGCAGGAGACAGTGCTTGTAAAGACAACATAATTCCATCTGTACCAGTACAAACCACTGCTGGTAAGAAAAAAACCCATACCACTCTCCCATTTTGGATCTAAAATACCTGAAAATTTCTCAAGATAAAGTGTGATTTATTATTGCAAAACAGCACTATAATATGCTGGATGCAGATTAAGATAACATCACCTAGTAGAATCAAAGTATGACGTTGTGATTTGAGTAAACATCTCAAAACTCACACAATTTCCCTAAAAATCTGCACAGATTTTGCAGCAGGGAGAGTTGGCATAAGCTACCATACCTTCACTACCAGCTTCCCATTTATACTGGGATGCGTCTGTATTGAAAAAGTGCCAGTGCTTATCTACTTGTTTGTGAGCCAGTTTTCCAGTTGCTCAAATAATTTCTCATAAATTACTGGCAAATACTGTTCTTTTCAGCAGCTGACTTATCCAGTAAAGTCTCTTTAAACCGAACAACAACTGCTTTCCCTTCTTCTTCTGCAACTGCATGAATTTGTCTCCGAGTCTCCTTCTTCTGAGACTAATGTAAGTTCTTGGTATCTAATTCTTGCTCTCTTTTTTAATAAAGAATTTTATTTGATATTTCACTTCATCTCTTTGTCACTATTAACATCCTGTCCATTACCTAACACATGATACACCTTCTTCAAAAAACTGCCTTCAAAATGAGAGGTGAAAAAATTCCTGCTACAGAATGACGTGCACCATCAGATAAACTGAGTGCAAGGAACTAAAATCTCTTAACACCATTAAATGTAAAGGCATATATTTAATAATAAAGCAAATAAGGCACACAAGATAAAGGAACTCCATCTTGGGAAGAATTGACTTAAAATCACACAGGGATGATCCTAGTCTAACATTACAGTTGAAAAGGGTAATATTAAACGAGCTGCACTGTTATATGACCAGGACTAAGTCCTTGAGAAGGGTCTGAAAAACAAATAATAATAATGACATGACATTTCCCTGGAAGATTGCAGCGTAGGAGGGGAAAGGGGAATAGGCTATGATGTAAAGTTTGACGGAAAACCAAGAGGCACTGCCAAATCTGTCTTTAATTGAAATACTATCTGTGGATCAAAGAAAGATTCAGACACTGCCTGTGTCCTGAAACTTTGGCCTGGCGGTGGGATAAATACCTATCACACTACCTGCACTCCTTGCCAAATAAGTGCCAAAGAAGGAAAGTTAAAATGACGCTTCAGGATTTCACTTGTTATGTGTTAGCCAGAGTTAGGTGGGAAAGATTGAGATTGCTTAAACATTGAGGGGCAGAAAGGAAAAGTAAGAATACATGATCAGCAGAGTAATCTGTTGCACTGAGGCCTGTTGAAAGCAGTTGTATGGCTCCATGTGCATTGTCAGTCAGTCACCTGACATTGCCTTTGCACAGTTCATAACAATTAGTTAGCATCTCTCCACCTGTCTTGCAAATTCAACCTCAGTTGTAAAGGTCAAGTAGGGCTTTTGCCCTCTTACGCACCATGATTCACAAGAAAGGGTTCAGATTACTATCCCACACGCATCTATACAGCCCATCTCCTGCAAGTTATGCTCACATGTCTTTGCTCATATGTTGCTGAACGAATTTGCAAAGGACCCGTTTAGTCCATGACTAATAAGCAGGAATAGATTCCAGCTCACTCCCTCTTGTATTTGACCTTCAAGATTAATGTGAGTAAAATGAGAAAAAAAACCAAAAAGGATGATGCTAGGCAGGACACTGAACACATGCACATTGATGTATACCTCATGATATATTCAACATATTCTTTAGTCCACACTTGCATACTAGTAATCAATGTATTTCCAGTAGCTTCTTTCTATGTAGCACCACAATATTTGTTAAATATTGCTTCGCCTTTGTGTAGAGAATATGTGGAGCTTCTCTCCTCTCTGAAATTACTCTTCAAGTGCCTTGAGAAATAGAATCTTTTTGTAGCCAGCCTGTGTGTGCATGTGTATGTGTGTCTATTTCTGTCTTCTTTCTAATATCATGGTAATTTTTTGTCTGGATTGTTGAGTATCCCATATGTCACCAGTATACAAAAGAGAACAGAGTAATTTAAGGGTATTTGTCTAGCTACTAGAAGGAAATAAAAATGTTATCTGATTGAAGATTAAAATCTTATAAAAGCTACAAATCTATAAACAGTCTTACCTATATTGGTGGCAGAAACCTAAATTATTCCTGTTTGGAAAGTGTCTCAAGAGATTCTTTGGTAACGTCATTTAAACAAATTCAGTTTATTGTTGTTGTTTAAGAATTAATATAACTTTCATTGGCTACCTCTTAACTTATTCTTATTTTACCTGGATTTTTACATATGTGGCTTCAATGTCAGTTCTTTATGAAAGCACTGATTACATACTGGATAAAGAACTCAGAATTAACAGCAGTGTTAAAAAACAGTCATAAATACAGTATAAGGATCATTTTAATTAGAACAATAAATCAAAGGCGTATATTGACTCTGACATGAAGGCCTAACAGCATGTTTTTGGTTCTCCACAACTTTTGAATCAGAAATGAAAATTTGGCGTGTTCTTCTGATACAGCTCTGTGTTGGCCAGAGCTCTGCGACAGACATGACTGCACCTTTTTCTTCAAATGTCCTCAAGATAAGGTCTTTGAAACTGTCTTGCTGTTTCTAGGTCCTTCACAAACAACAGAAGCTTTTCATCTCCAAATGCATTCACAGCTGGTAGGGCTGCCATCTCCCAGAGGGTGTACCTATGCTCACTGGGCCATTCAGTAAATATGCACATTCAGAGCACAAATACACAGGAATGATAATTAACGACTCACTAACCAGTCATCATGTCTCTGTATACTTTATCACAATTGGACTTTCCACCTTTCTTTTTGTAGTTTCAGCACAGAGCAAATTTTCAGCAAATTTTTAGAGAGCAAGGGGGAAAACACAAAGCAGCCAGACGAACAGCTAAAGCAAGGGTGAGTCAAAATATATATTTTGCAACATCTGTCTGGCCATTCAGATTTAACATCTAAGATTTTCTGAGCCCCTGTAGTTCAAGGGCTGTTCCATCCGCAGAAGCACAGGCTTTCAATACTTTCAAATTTATATCCAAACCTTTGCAAAGCGCTGGGGCAGTCTGCATATTTGTCTATTGCAAACTTTAAATGACATAAATCAAAGTTGACAATCTAAAAGCACTATCATCAAAGCACTTAAAATCCATAATGCTCTCATTTCAATGCTTCTACAGACCTCCTTTCCAGATTTGATTGAAAGACTGCTCTATAGCTCTATGACTCTAGACTAAGAGGCCAATGCATTATGGTAGGACTGACAGGATATGATTAATGTTGTTAAAAACATACCAAAATGTATTAGGGCAAATGTTGTGCGTCAAGGCCAGTCAAATTGTCCATTTTCAAATCAGGAAAGAAAATAAATAAGAGGCTTTCATTGTCACATTCAGATTTTCTGATTAATTTTGGTTTTGCAACATGATTTGCTCTCTGCTGTTACATTTCTTTAGAACTTATTTGCTCTCTGAAACATGAAAAGGCTGAACATTAGTCATGTTGAGGAAAAAATACAGAACTTATGCATTAAATGTGTGTCAGAATGAGTAGAATACTATCCTTTAACAAAAATGTGCAAGGCTGAAATGTCTCTGCTATGTCTGTAAATGCACCAGACAGTTGAAATGCTGTCTTCTGGAAACGCTGTCTTCTGGAAATGCTTTCACTAAAAGTCCCATCAGCTCCAACTGACCCAATCATCATGGGTATTACTACTGTTAGAGAGACATCTTGCTTGATTTAGGCAGTTGAATTACTCTTCGGTCATTCACTCTGCCGTCTCATCCCTTCTATGGGTGAAGCACACAGAATTAATGCACCTGAGACATATTTGCCTTGATGGGAGAAAGGTTGTCAAAGGTGTTGAGAGTTCAAAGACCCTGATGCAAGTACATGTGCTAACTGAATTTAACAGTAAAGGAAAAGATCAGGTCCTCAAGGCAATGAAAATGACCTTGAAAAAGAGGTGTTTGTAGAAACCAGGCAGCAAGCAGTAAAATAACCTTAAGGATGAGTCAACTGTGATGATTGTGTTGACTGAGACAGCAAATTTACAAAGAAAGAATGGATCACCATGAAATAAGAAATTGCTGGTGGCATGAACTAAAAATGAACTGCAGATAATGATGTAGACACCTGACACTTTGCTAACACTTTTTAAGTTAACATCCTATAGTTCAGATCCCTCCAAAGATCCTTAGGTGTGACCTATACATTTCCAGGGCAGGTATTCTCAATATATAAAACTGAGTCTTTGGAGGATCGTGGCCTTTGATAATAACATATGTGGACATTAATGTTTTTCTGAAATATAGCAAATTTTAAATAACAAGTATTATAAATTCTGTCATGTATTAATGTACAATTTTGAAGCATTATCAGGAAATTTATTTGATAGCAATGACCATGTCACATGGACTTTTCTTCCTGGACTCCTGGAAAGGTCCATAAGAAAGTTCATTTCGGGTCACAACTGTCATAAAAAAATTGGACTAGAATTGAAAACTGCCATGCTAGATTATTATATACCATTAGTAGATGGATGCAATTTGAAGATCAGCTTCTATTTCAGGCTTGCTGAAGCTGAAGGCATACCTGTAATAAAAAATTCTTTGAATATTTATACTACATTTTCTTTTCTTGGGTCTGTTTTTCAGACCAATCCATCAGATTTATTATAGATTTAGATTTCAGTGTCCTTTACTAGAATGTGGGAAATTTGGTTTCAATTTGCTTTGTCCTTCTTCTGAAAGTTAATGTTGCTTTTTATATTCTTTGAATTAGACACTTGGCTTTGCTGCCGGAGTAAATTTTGTTGTGAGGTGCCTGTGTTTTGAACTAAAATTAATGGAACCTCTATGTGTAGAATAAATGTTTGAATGTTTCAACCCAGTTCCAGATGAGAAATCCAGTTATGATATTTTCTGGGGACTGCTGGTAATATTCCAGGTGAACTCTTTATCGTGCTACCATGTAGTCAAGTTTGTACAAAAACTTTAATGTTGAAGTACTGAGTCTCAAACGCTTTGATTATGTAAACCAAGTTGTAATCACATCTATGTATTGTTCTACTACACTGTTCCAGTAGAAGAGTGACTTTAGAAAACCTGATGAAATTGGGAACATAATGCCTTGTGTACTGTTCAGTGATGGGAGTGAAAACACGATAACTTTCTACAATATTCTTGATGTTATGGAACATGACGGCAGAGTAAGAGAATTTCACTGAATTTCACTGAATTATTTTTAGAGTTGGAAGGGACCATAGAGATCATCTAGTACAACTTCCCTGCTGATGCAGGATTGCCCAGAGCTAGAGCATGTCACTCAGGACTGCATCCAGGTGGGTCTTGAAAATCTCCAAAGAAGGGGATTCCACGACCTCCCTGGGCAGCCTGTTCCAGGGCTCTGTCACCCTCACTGTGAGGAAGTTTCTTCTCATATTTGAGTGGAACCTCTTATGTTCCAACTTGTGCCTGTTGCCCCTTGTCCTCTCACTGGCGACTGCTGAAAAGAGTCTGGCTCCATCATCCTTCAAACCACCTTTTAGATACTTATAGGCATTGATAAGGTCTCCCCTCAGCCTTCTCTTCTCCAGACTAAAGAGTCCCAGCTCTCTCAGCCTTTCCTCATAAGGGAGATGCTCCAGTCCTTGAA
>BJBW01008663.1:0-11530 GCA_004320125.1 Scolopax mira
ATGGGCCCTCCCGGGGCCGACCAAGCCATCTCCTTCACATCACTAAAAATACCATTTTGTCTTTAATTTAATAAAATAAAAAAAATCTATTTCTTAACACTATTTTATATATATATAATTACTGATTTGTTTTTACATAACTGCTGCTTAGTATTATACAATCATACCAGCTATCTGCTTATTTCATAGTAATGTGTGAAAACTGCTAAGAGGGAAACACCAGAGGAAATGAAGAAAACATGGTAAAATGAAACTCAAAAAATTCCAAGGAAACTAGATAGCATAAAATTTATGCTATCTAATATAAATCTGGGATCATTTGAGTTGCCCTATAAATCCACATTGTACATCTATGAGTGGTCAACTGAAATGAACCTGGAATAAAATTTTCAAATGTAGGGACCCAATTCAGTAATATATGAGTAGATATTTAATACTATTTTCTACATTTTTGAATGTACTATTTAGCCTTCACTTGTCATTCCTGCTGCACAGTGCCTTGGCTATACTATCTGACCTGTGCAATCTCTGCTAGACCTGTGTATATGCCTTGGATAGTCTAAGACATCTCATATGTCACTTGAATATTAAAAACTTACTTACATATACACATCTGAGTTTTGTCCAATTTAGTCCCGAACAGGATCATACCCCTAAAATTTTGGGGTTAGGCTCTATACAGGGAGAAAATATATGTCATAAAGGCTCATAGAAGTTTCTGAATAGGGTGGGCAAAGGAGGTATTCTTAAAGACAATCACAGCTCCAATTTTCCTCTGGAACTACCCCAGATAAGTCAATGTTCAAGGCAGATCTTTATCGGTTCCCACCTCTGGATCAGAGAAAGGATTGACTAGAACTTTTAAGACTTTCACAGTTTGGAAAAAAAATTATGAATCTTTCACAACATAAAAAATGTAACTGCACTATCCAATTGTTCAAAAAGAACTCAAAGTTCAGTGTTTCATAGCTCTGGAAGGTATTATTCCTAGAAATTATGTTCCTCAGAAATTATGGAAGCACTGGGAATGTGTCTTATGAGGAGCACCTAAGGGAACTGGGATTGTTTAATCTGGAGAAAAGAAGGCTCAGGGGAGACCTTACCACTGTCAACAACTATGTGAAAGGAGGCTGTAGCAAGGGGTCACTCTCTTCTCCCCAGTAAGGAGTGATAAGACAAGAGGAAATGGCCTCAAATTACACCAGAGGTGGTTTAGATTGGATGTTACGATAAATTTCTTCATTGAAAGGATTGTCAAGCTTTGGAACAGGCTTCCCAGGGAAGTGGTTGAGTCACCATCCCAGACTTATTTAAAAGAATTGTAGATGTGGTGCTTAGGGACATGGTTTAGTTATGGACTTGGAAGTGCTAAGGTAATGGTTAGACTTGATTATCTTAACACTCTTTTCCAACCTAAATGAGTCTATGATTCTGTGAATGTACATGCAAACAGGATGTTACAGTAATTTGATGTTCGTTTTTTGCAACCATGTTGAATGCTTCCTAACTATTAATATATGATATATTTCTGCTGCAGTGGTAGCAATATAAAACCTTTAGGACAGCATTAAACTAATCTAACTTTCAATGCCTGCAATGAAATAAAAGAAATGCATAAATGTCATTTCTCTCTTTTGATGATAACTGAAACATAAGGATGAGATTCATATGCCTGCACGTGGGCATCTCATCTCATCTCATTTTACGTGCTGCAGTTTAAGGATGTCCTATATGATCTCTGCAAATACAAACACTTAGGTGCAAATAATAATAAATCATGCCAGTGTCATAGTGAAGGTTGGCTAACTAAACTCTGTAGGTGTGAAAGTGATAATAGTGAGAGTGCAAGAGATAATTTTAACATATACTTTACAATGGAATATAGGATATCTTCTTATCTTCTTATCTTGTCTTTCTGTTCTTCATTCTTTGTCTTAAGTACCTCACAGAGATATATTTCAGTAAATTTGAGATAACTGAAGGAGGCTGAAAATTATGACACGGAAGAACATAAAGACTTACAGAATAACATCTAGAGGCCTAGGAGAATAACCACTGAAACATTAAGTAGCACCAGATATGCAGCGTTAGGTAACAGATTTAAGGTCTAATTCTTGAGCAAAGTAAGAAGCATTTCAAAAAAGAATGCTATAAAAAGTCCTAGATATTGATCTTTCCCTTTATAACTTTTTCATTTTTTTAAAGGGTTGGGAAAAAACACATAAACAGTCTTAAGACCAGAGACTAGAATTCCCATCTTTAGAGCCAAGTGAATTATATGTCTTTGACTTCATGAAGTTCACATTTTTGGCTGATTAGTAGCCTAATTTGAATACAGGAGACTAAAAGCACTCCAAGCCTAATTATTTCATTTTCTTCCTAGTATTATTTTTGCATTTATATTAAGCAATCAGTAAATAACATTCTAGGAAACAGTCTTTGTAGGACTATTTATACACATATGCTAAGCAGTGGATATGTAACAATCTAGAAAACAGTCTCCTATTTCATTAGTCTGGAATCACCCTCATACTTGATAACAGTTCATCTAGCCCTGCAGCCATTGCATCCACAGCTGTATGGCAGTTTAGCACTTAAAAAGTTAAATTAGAGATTATCCTGCTAAGTCAATCAACAGAAAGATAGCAAGAATGATTGATAAAAGAAATACTTTACTTAGATTTAAATTTCTTCAAGATTAGAAGAACATAGATTTCAAACTTTGCTGAGCCTGCCTTGGATGGAGTTAACTTTATTCATACCAACTTGTATGACATCACGTTTTAGATATTATATTTAGATCAAAATTTTGTTGATAATGCACCAATGTTTTGCTGTTAGCAGTTATAATAAATTAATATTATTAATATTATGAATAAATTAATTCCAAGTTAATTAATTAATAAATAAATAATATTTTCACAGCATCGCTCCTTTCTCTGTTTCTCCGTCTGCCCCCTTCCAGAGTGTAGGCTGGGGGTCAGCAAGAACTTAGGAGCGGACACAACCAGGACAGCTGACACAAATTGGTCAAAGGGGCATTCTATGCCATATAATATCATACTCAGCAATAAAAAGAAAGGGGAGGAAATGGAGAGTGTTTGTGTTCCAAGGTAGTTGTTGCCCAGACTGGCAGTGTACCAGTCTGCTTGTGGGAGGCAGTGAGTAATTACCTTTGCATCACTTTGTTTTTTCTTCTTTTTTTTTTTCTTTAATTTCTTGAATTATCTTTATCTCAATGCACAAATTTTCACTTCGTTTTTCTTTTCTCTTCCTCATCCCAGTGCGATCAGGGGAATGAACAATCATCTATATAAATACTTAGATGCTGGCCATTGTCAACCCACAACATAGACCTTCTCCTTTGCTTTCTGCACAGACCAAGAGTTCCAGATAAGTCTCAAAAGAATGTACCTAGAAATCTGTACAGGGAAAAGAAAGGAGGGAAAGAAAGTCAGCAAAACCCTTATCATGGATAAGGAGTTTTGTGGCTCCTGCTTATTTTCGTACTGAAGAATCCTACCATAACCGAGAGAACAATTGGATTGGCCCTCATGACCAGCTGGTGGAATACGAAACCTTGAAAACCTCAAATACTCTAAGAGTTTCAAATCAAACTTCAAATATGTATTTATTTATTTACTTGTTTATTTAATTTACCACCATTTTCTTCACTCCTATTGAGGCTGCTAACATGTAACAGTTGGTGACATTTGTGTCTGAGTCCATATCCTTGTATTTTTATCAGCTAGAGTAGCAGACCTAATGATTCATTACTCAGTCATATGTATCTAGTACAAGAAGTCCAGGATTCAAAGCTTAGCCTGAACCATCATACAGATTCCATCTGTAAACTGTTCATCTTCTAGGAAGCGGAAAGCAAAGAAATTCATGTTATATTAAAGCATTCTGTTCACCCAAATATCTTGTGATCTGATTTCAGTAGTCTCATTAATATTCATCACCCAGACTAAAAGTAAGGGGTCTTGATATGAATTGTTAATTATAAAAAACACTCAAATTCTCTAATTCTTATCTATATTGCTTTTTTCTCCATTGCTCTTAATCAAACTGGACTCAAGGAAGAAGAATTATTTTATGACCTTTTTACTTTGTGTTTTCACTGTGTATAAATCAGCTCTTAATGAATCCTATTATATTCTCCACTGGGTTAAAAACTGGCTGGAGGGCTGGGCCCAGAGAGTGGTGGTGAATGGAGTGAAATCCGGTTGACAACCAGTCACGAGTGGTGTTCCACAGGGTTCGGTACTGGGGCCAGTTCTCTTTAACATCTTTATCAATGATCTGGACAAAAGGATCGAGTGCACCCTCCGTAAGTTTGCAGATGACACCAAGCTGGGTGGCAGTGTCGACCTGCTAGAGGGTACAGAGGCTTTGCAGAGGAATCTGGAAAGTCTGGATTGATGGGCTGACATGGGCTGAACCACAGGATGTGGTTCAATCAGTCCAATAAGTGCCAGGTCCTACACTTGGGTCACAACAACCCCAGGCAGCACTATAGGCTTGGGGAAGAATGGCTGGAAAGCTGCCTGGCAGAAAAGGACCTGGGAGTGGTGGTCGACTGTCAGCTGAACATGAGCCAGCAGTGCGCCCAGGTGGTCAAGAAGACCAACATCATCCTGGCCTGTATAAAGAACAGTTTGGTGAGTAGGACCCGGAAGGTGATCGTCCCCCTGTACTCGGCACTAGTGAGGCCTCACCTCGAGTACTGTGTCCAGTTTTGTGCCCCTTACCACAAGAAAGACATTGAGGTGCTGTAGCAGGTCCAGAGAAGGGCAACATAGCTGGTGAGAGGTCTGTAGAGTCAGTCTTATGAGGAAAGGCTGAGGGTGTTGAGGTTGTTCAGTTTGGAGAAGAGGAGGCTGAGGGGAGACCTTATTGAGCTCTACAACACCCTGAAGGGGGGATGTAGAGAGGTGGGGATCGGTCTTGTCTCACAAGTCACAGGAAATAGGAAAAGACGAAATGGCCTCAAGTTGCACCAGGGGAGATTTAGATTGGCAATTAGGAACATTTCTTCATGGAGAGGTTTTATCGAGCACTGGAATAGGATGCCTAGGGAAGTGGTTGAGGCACCAATCCTGGAGGGGTTCAAAAGTCAACTTGACATGGTCCTCAGGAATATGGTTTAGTGATTTTTGTCAGAGTTAGGTTGATGGTTGGACTAGATGATCTTTAAGGTCCCTTCCAACCTGGACAATTCCATGATTGTATGATTCTATGAATAAAATACAGTTTTTAAGCTGAAATAAATGCTCCTAATATTGTCTTGATAAAAAACTATTTTTTAAATTGAAAAATCATATCAAAAAAGAGGTTCAGTAGATTTTATTATTTTTCCATGTTAGTTTTCTATAGTGAATTTGTATACCAGTGAATTGTCAGTGGATTTTGTAATAAGAAACCTCTTTATTTATTATGTTCTTAAAACTCTGACAAATAATAGTAAATTTCCACTAACATTAAAACTGTATTGTCTGAGCATTCCATGCACAGCAGCTGAGCAAATGCCATGACATCATTTTAAAAATGTGCATAAGAATAGGTAAGTTTAACATTCTTCTTCCCATACGACATAAAAATTTAGAAAAAACTCGAATAATTTCTGTAAGCAAAAGTAGATTATAAATCTTAAAAAACCCTAAATGACTCCTGAATTTAAGAAAAGGTGTACATTGATTTTCTGAATCACAGAATTTTCATGGTTGGAAGGAACCTTTGAGGTCATCGAGTCAAAACAAACAAAATAAAAAACCACCCAACCCACCAAAAAACCCCAGAACTGCTAACCAACACATACACCCCCCACATCTACCCGCAGCCAGTGTGAATGAGACCACATTTTTTAAATGAAGTATGAAAAAACTAAAATGTAATCATGATTAAGTTACTAATATTAAACTTTAAGTTATAGTGAAGAACACTTCACTAACACAGCTATATTCTTCTTGTAACCAAACACTGTCAGCTACATGTAACTAGGTCTGCAGAGCACTTAAAACCAATCAATAAAGGAGGTAGAAGGATGTCTAGGAAGTAAGATGCATGACTTGCCATTCTACTGTGGTCCTGGAGTGATCTACACAAACCTTTTGATCAGCCTATTAAAATGGGTACCCGTGTAGTGGGATTAAATTACTGGACATGCATATGGTGAAATTTCAGATGTTATAGGGTATCAAAGTTATATGTACAGTGCTAACTGAGAGCCTTAGAAAGACATTCAGCATTCTAAACAGCATTTAGAAGGTCACTCATGATGAGGTCATATATTTCAAATGTCACTACAGGCTTATATTTGTACTGCTGAGTCTCAACCTTCATGGCTATTTTAGAGAGAGCTGATGTACTACGTATGGCTGAGATGAAGTAAAATTTTTTCATCATATCCCATATGGTGCTGTGTTTTGGATATGTTACTAAACCAGTGTTGATAATATAACAGTGTTTTGTTATTGCTGAAAAATGTTTGCATATGGTCAAAACCTTTTATTTTTCCCACCCTGCCGCCTATAGCAAGAAGGGTGAGGATGCACAAGAGAATGGGAGGAGACACAGCTGGGACAGCTGACCCCACCTGACCAAAGGGGTATCCTATACCATATGACTTCATGATCAGCAATAAAAGCTGGTGAAAAGAAGGAGGAAGGGGAGATATTTGGGTTATGGCATTAGTTTTCTCACGTAACTGTTACACATAATGAGGCTCTGCTTTCCAAGAAGTGGCTTAGAGCCTCAGAACAAAACACTTAATCAAAAACAATGATCTTTCACAAATGGATTAAAATAAATGTTGACATTAAAACTATATCTTCCAAAATGATCAGTCTGAGGTTAGTCCACTGGATTTAAAAAAAAAAAAAAATTAACATCCCATCATTAAAAAAAAATAAATTTCCATATCATTATTAATTTATTCCCTGAATCTCACCCTTTATCCTTCATAAAGCCAAATAAAACACAGGGCATCTACAGCTTCCCTAGGCAACCTGTTCCAGTGCCTCACCACCCTCACAGTAAAGATTTTCTTCCTAATACCTGATCTAAATCTCCCCTTTCCTAGTTTAAAACCGTTACCCCTCATTCTGTCGCTACACTCGTAATAATGGTTCAGAATCATAGAATCATAGAATCATTGAATTGTTTGAGTTGGAAGGGACCTTAAAGATCATCTAGTTCCAACCCCCCTGCCATGGGCAGGGACACCTCCCACTAGATCAGGCTGCTCAAAACCCCAGTCAGCCTGGCCTTAAACACCTCCAGGGATGGTACATATACAGCTTCCCTGAGCAACCTGTTCCAATGTCTCTTACAGTCTCTTACCCTTACAGTAAAGATTTTCTTCTTAATATCTGATTTAAAACTACCTTTTTCAGTTTAAAACCATTGCCCCTTGTCCTGTCGCTACACTTCCTTGTAAACAGTCCCTCTCCAGATCTTTTGTTGGCTCCCTTCAGATATTGATAGGCTATTATAAGGTCTCCCCAGAGCCTTCTCTTCTCCAGGCTGGACAATCCCAGCTCTCTCAGTCTGTCTTCATAGGAGAGGTGCTCCATCCCTCTGATCATCCTCATGGCCCTCCACCACCTGTTCCAACAGGTCCATGCCCTTCCTGTGTCAAAAACTCCAAAGTTGGACACAGTACTCCAGGTGGGGTCTCATGAGTGCAGAGCAGAGTGGTAAAATCACCTCTTGGTCCCTCTGCATCTTCCCTGTAGGCACCCTTTAGGTATTGGCAGACTGGTATAAGATCTCCCTGGAGCATTCTCTTCTCCAGGCTGAAAAACCTCACATCTCTCTCAGCCTGTCTTCATAGGAGAGGTTCTCCAGCTCTCTGATCATCTTTGTGGCCCTCCTCCAGACTTGCAACAACAGAATTCTGTTTGCTCAGATTCCTCAGGTTGTCACAAACCTGATCTTCTCTTGCAATGACAGGGACTTTGCTCTCCCAGTCCCTGCATACGTGTCCATCTATTCAAGAGGTGTGGGAAGAGAAGTTGCCAGTGAAGACTGAGGCAAAACTTCATCAATGAACTACAGAGAATTAATTTTATTCCTCTATGCACAATGTTTCTGATTCCTTAGGAAGGACAGAAAACAACATCATCACGATTTGATTTGATCAATTGATTTGATCTCTAAAATCCATTCTTCTTATTGATAAGATCTGTAAGGACAATAGTGGGATTCCTGAGACCAAACTCATCATTAGAAACCTAAATTGAGGATTTCAATATGGAATCTTAGACAAAATATACTTTTAACAGAGACATTCCAGCTACTTTTTGATACTCTGTGATTATAGATTTTGCATAGATTCTATAGGAAGCCCACAGATATATCCATTTGAATTTTTTCCTGTAGTCATAGCCAGACTCTCCTAAAGAATGATTAACCTGCTGTATTTTAGAAGCCAACTTCTGGATGATATTAACTATAAACTCTAAGTCCATATTTCTTCAGAAAAAGAGAAATAGCAGATATATAAATTTTGTTATATAAATCCCTTCCTAGATCAGAAAACTACTACTAGAGTGTCGTTACACAGCAAAGGAGTGTCTGAAAATTCAGTACCTCCAGAATTAGTAATGTTTGTAAATTCAAAAGTTCATTTAAGTATTAAAGTCAAACCCAAGTATTTTAATTCTACTTGAAGTTTTATGTTCAATAATTTTAACTATTCAATCAGCTCAATATGATCAAAGGTTGAGAAATTGTCCATAGTCTTTTTTATCTTAACAATTTTATTTCTTCCTTTATGAAATACAAAGAAAGTTAAAATTCCATGGCCATACTTAAGGTCATGATTATTCAAGTAATAAGTTTGCAAAACTAATGAATCCATGCAAGTAGCTAATTCTGATGCAGGTAGGAGGATAATGGCTTTAGAGACTTGCCAAGAAAGTCATTGGATTTATAATCATCACAAGTTCATTGTTCAGATGCACAAAATAAAAAACTTCTATATCTTTCTGTTATGGAGACAAATGCCTCTTTAGAAACTCCTGGGTATATTTCATTCTATCACTTACTACATAAAAGGTTTGACTTTAATTGAAATTAAGGATTGATATCTTATGTCCTACTCTGTACCTTCATAGTGTCAATTTCAGTGTACGTTATTGCTAGCGAAGATTACAGCACCACCAAATTCTTTGCATAAGCCAGCAACAGTAACAGGGAAATACTTTTGCTTCTTTTTCTTTTTCTTTTTCTTTTTCTTTTTCTTTCTCTTCTCTTCAATCGCAGAAGCTGACTAAAAGGCACTGCATGTCTGAGTCAGTTCGTGAAATGAATTAAAAATAATACTAACAAAAAAGACCTGTAAAATCATAGTTTAAAAACCTGTTGCTTATCTGTAACAATAACAAGAAAATTTTCTGTAGCACTTCAACTATTTTCTAGTGAAATATTTACCTGAACTGTAGTGTTAGTGGAATCAGAAAAATAATCAAAACAGATCAAAACAGTAAACTAAGCAAGTACTATACTATTAATTTATGTATTTAGATTTCAAAAATATGCTATGTTTCATGAATAAAAAATATTAAAAGGCAGACAATGCCCTATCTAAATATAATTTCATGTAAAGATCCTTTTGTACACCTGACTGGAAGGAAAAAAATAATATCAATAACAAAATTCAATTGCAAAGATCTCTATCCTTACAGAATTTAAAAACACAGTTTAATGACTTCTTTAAGTAGGCAAACAATCTTTTACATTTCACATTTGCTTTTCAATATGAGAAGAAAGCATATCTCATCAGTTTGTGGTAAAATTAAAAAACTGAAGTTAAAAGCTGAAATTAAAAAATATATCCTACTTTGCAAATAATATTTGATACTATTTCCATTTCTTATAAAATCCACTTTCTTATATACTTTTAAAGAAATTCACTTTGTTGTTGTCTGGCTGTAGTTTTTGGCATTTTTTTCAATTCCCAACTTAAACTCCTCCAGACTGCAATGAACACTAGTGGTTGGTTGTTTCATGTATTATTGACAATAAAATGAAATGTTTTCTACTTCCAGATGCTGTCTCCAAAGGAAAAAAACAGCATCAACCTTTTCTAGGGAAAGATGAAACAATATTTTGAAACTGGGTGTCTTGTTGAAGATGAATATTAAATTCCAAGTGGAAGAAAGAGGCTTTAGGGAAGCGAAGAATTAGCATACACCAGGCAAAGTTATGAACTGACATCCTCAAAGAAGTTATAATAATTTAAAATAAAGAATACGTCTTATCAGTGCAGACAAAACTCTGCTAGATTAGTATGACCAGATAACTGGACTGTCTTGAAGCTACTGTGACAAGGGGTGTGATGCAGGCTGGTACCTATAAAAAGCTTGATAGTTGAGGTTCCTATAGTTTCCTATCTAGTCTCCCATCAACAGTACTTAGAAAAATCTCTTTCAACACTATCAAGATAGTGTTTAGCAGCCCAGCATGTTAAGATAGAGATATAAGGGAAGTCAATGTCTTTGAGTAACATTTACACTAATGATTCAAACTGAGTCATAGCCATAATTTAAATAATAATAATGGTTAAAAAAATCTCTTTATTAAATATCCATGGTAAAACCTTCTGTTTCTGATGATCAAGAGTGTTTACTCCTTAAGATAATTCAGATAGTTGTTTTCTGCCATGAAAACTTGCAAACAGAAAGAAATCATTGCTGCTCTCTTCTACTGCACTGTGTGATGGTTTCATCCTTTTGTTTTGGTCTTCTGGTTATGTATAACAGATCATAACAGATCTGAGAAGGGTGAGGAAGAAATTTATGATTGAATGTGTCATATAGGACTCTATATATGTGCAGTGGGGTTTTTACATGCAACTTGGGAGAAAAGAAAAAAGTTGTAGTTCCCACAGTAAAGGATTAAAATGTATTGCTGGAAAAAATTGAATGTGAGTGAGTGGTAAGTCTATGACGAGTTTTCAGAGAAAAAAAGGGATCTTTATACTAGTTTGGATTTTTTTGGCAAACACTGTCTTTGAACAGTGTTTCCTTTGAACAGGTCTGTCTTTAAGAGAGATCTCCAGAGCATTAATAAGCATTATCATTATTGCTTCTTTAATCAACTGAGTGTAACTTTAAATCATTATTCTGTATTGACTAATGACAAAAATTGTGTATTCATTTTAGGTGCCACAGTTTTTAACTTCAAGTTTCTGGATTCTATTCAAGCAGTCAAACACCTGAAACTTATTGCTGTGATGCTCAATTTTCAGTAACAAATGTCCCGAAAGCTTGCAGTATTATTTTAATTCTGTTTTGTAAATGTTGTGACTCTGAAGTAACTATTTAAAAAATAAGGTATTCTGAATATGAAAGAATAAGAGAAAAAATAATTAAAAAAATTCTTACATTTTTAATTGTACAAATATTTGACTTTATCAGAAATTAAAAGCAGTAATACTGCATCCAGTTCTGGGCTCCCCAGTTCAAGAGGGACAGAGAACTACTGGAGAGAGTCCAGCGAAGGGCAACCAAGATGATTCAAG